>NDXB01006651.1:59825-91309 GCA_002631895.1 Agapornis roseicollis | reverse complement strand
TCGGTGGGGGATCTGAAACTCAGCATCATGGTTTGGGTTTTTTTTGTTTTTTTTTTTTTTTTCCCCATTCAGAACAATTTTAGTAGTTCTGTTCATTTAAGTCATTCTTTACATCTGGAAGTTGGCAAATCTGCTTCAATTGGTTCTTGAGGGGATAATAAATCTCTGTAACAATAATAACTAGAAAAACCAGCAGAATTTTTGGGTTCATACCCCTCATTTTTGTTTGATTGAAGAGCCTTTTCCCTTGATGTTTGCCTTGCTTTTCTATAGACTCTAATGAGAACAGAGACTGTGCTGTTCTGGGAGCTCTGTCACTAAGAAATGGAGTTGGTTTGGGTTCATAGGAATTTTACCCTATCTTTTGAGCCAGCAATAAGGTCTATTGCATTGAATTCTACAGTTGAGTTTCAAGACAGTAATTTGTGTAATTTTTCCACTTTAGTCAATAAGCACAGTTACTAGAAGTTCAGTCTTCTATGTTGCTTTAACTTCCTAGACTAGCTGTTTCGTTCTAACCACCTAGTCATTCTTTGTTGGCATCACACTCATACTTCCTTTGTCTCCCCTTCCCTGAAGAGACTTACTTCTAAATATTAAATCAATATTAAGTGCTGAATAACTTGAAATGTCTAGGAAATCAAATTTTAAGCACTGATCTAAGTTATTCTCTCTATGTCAGATATTATCCATGTTACTTGAAGCAGTTCTGTGCCATCGCACATCATGCACCACCACAGATTACTGGATTGAAAGCACGGTCATTAAAGACAGGATGATGGGAGAGATAATGATGGCTGTTAGTGTTTTTTTTCATCTGTCAGCTCCCTGGCCAACATGACACAAAGACTGCACTCCACTCTGCAGAAAGACACAGACTAATACAGGTCTATAATCAACCTTGTGTTACTGTCTATGGTATTCCAGCTACCTCTTTTCTCATTTTCTAGATGCATGCAACTTTAGGCCTAATATTGTTTGTTTTAATGTACTTACTTTCCTTGTGCATAGTATGAAATCCACAACTGTAGACATCCCCAGGATGGTACAAAACTCCAAAGGGAGGGTTTTGCTCCTCTAGGACCTTTTTTGATTTCCCTTGTTTTGTTCCAACAGAAAAATGAGAAATCCCAGAGCAGCCAGTGACCTCTTCCTTTGTGCCAGTCCTCAAATTTACCAGGCAGCAACAGAACTGGAGGCTGACAGGAGGGACAGAAACTAGCAAGCTTTGAATTGCTGCAGCGGCTGAAAAACCTTTAATTATAGCACTGTCATCACCATGACACTGCATTTCATTGCTTAGATATGATTTTTTCTTTCTTAGAGTATTCCTGCACCATTTCATGTAAATATGGTTCTCCTTTCCAAGAGCAGTCAGTGTTAAAACCTCACCTTGTTTTACCCTGTCTATGTATCAGCAAGGTGACAATAAATAAAACTTTAGGATACCCTTATGTTTCTCCTCTTGTTATTTCCTTGGGAAAATAATTGTTGATTGTAGTGCTATGCCTGTGGGTGTGTTGTAGGGAGAGGCTTCTATCCAGCCAAAGGGCAGGGAAAATTACTACTATTAACCTGACACAGATGTAAAGTGCAACCCTTCATGCAACTTGGCAGGAGCACCTGAGCAATGCTTTTCTTAATTTTGACTATTTATCTATTTTAGCTGTTTATGATAGCTATATTTAATTTGTGTTTGGCAGCAGAAAGTTACAGCTAGGTTTTACTAGAGGAAAACAGGGAATCCTGAGCAGCAAGTGCAAAGAAATTATACCAGTCAGTAAGTATCAATGCAAAGGAATGTGCCACCTTGCAAAGGTAACATGCAATAATATTCACCACTCTATTTTGATAAGATATGTATTTCCAGGTTAAGTCTCTGGTTTCAGACTAAAGGTCACCCCAGGCTGTGAAACAATGATTTTAGACCTTTAGACAGCTATATCCTGAGTTTGCTCTACTGTTTAGTTTCTAAGTTAGAATTCCACTTTTGCATCATTTCATTTCCGTACCCCACACTGAGGCTACCTGTCCTTACAGGGGTCCACAGAAAGACCGGAGTCTGGGAAATTTTATAACTGCATAAGTGTAAACTCCTTTAGAAATAGAAACATAATAACCAGTGACAGAAGACTGACTGCTTTAAATCATCATGCTTTTTCTTTTTTTCCTACATTTACTAGGTCAAAAGAAGAAATCAAAAACTACTCTGAGATGTAAACATTTCCAAGACTTTTCAAAGGATAAGCACATGTCTGTGTTAGCTGTGTAATCTGGAAAGTTGATCATGGTCAAATATTCTGTTGTCTACAGCAGATTAAACAGCTGCATTACTGTAAATTGAGCTTGCTTCTCCATGATTTAGCTTTTGCAATTCCTAGCTATAACTGTTTAAAATAGAGGCTGTCCAGGGTGTTTCCTTTAGCTCTGCTGGTGATAAGAAACATATACTGAGACAGCTTAGAGAAAGATTTACCTCTTCTCTTTCAGTTACACCTTTTAAGAGCTAGTCATAAACTTTGGTTTCGTTCTGTTTTGTTTTGCTTTTTCTGATTCATACTTTCACACAAACTCTACATGTGATTGGGGGCAGTTTACTTTCATAGTGTTGTTGTGATGAGCACAACTTCTCCGATTGCATCCTAAAGAAGCAGGCTTCAGCCTTAGGCAAAAGCATCCTGGCACAGCTCAGAAGGAAAAGGGCACACTGGGAACTGTGCAAACCCAGCATCCCTAAGCACTGAGGGCTCTAACCTTCCTAACGGATAAAATAGAGAGTACTATGATATATTTGGCAAAAACTTTATGCCAAACAGTGGCAAGGATGAGGGTATTCAGTTGTAATTTACTCAAGTGTAAGCAAAGATGGCAAACAAAGCCTTCATGTTGGTGGGCACTACTTTGGATATGGGGTAAATGTTGAAGGAGGTTTTATTACCTCTAAACTTTTAAAATATGTATATACCAAAAAAGGAGGGGGAGAGGAAAACAAAATGCTGTGATTCATTATGTTATTAATCTTCAGTAGTTGCATAGAAAAATTCTGGTCACTGACTGTTGTGGTTTAAGCCCAGTCAGCAACTCAGCCATGCAGGCCTCTCTCTCACTCCCCTTGCCTTTCCTCCCACCTGCTCCCAGAGGGATGGGGAGGAGAATCAAAAGAATGTAACTCCCACAGGTTGAGACAAGAGCAGCCTGGTAACTAAGGTATAACACAAATCACTGCTGCTACTACCAATAATAATAATAAGGGAAATAACAAGGGAAGAGAATACAACCGCTCACCACCCATTGACTCATACCCAGCCCGACCGAACAGTGATCTAGCCCTTCTGGGTAACTGCCCCCAGTTTTACATCCTGGGCATGATATGCTGTGGTATGGAATACCTCTTTGGTCAGTTTGGGTCAGGTGTCCTGTCTCTGCTTCCTCCTGGCTTCCCCTCCTCCCTGGCAGAGCATGAGACTCAGTCCTTGGTCAGACTAAGCATTACTTAGCAACAACCAAAAACATCAGTGTTATCAGTGCTGTTCCCAGGCTGAAAGTCAAAACCACAGCACTGCACCAGCTACTAAGGAGAAAAAATGACTGCTACTGCTGAACCCAGGACACTGACTTTTAAAGAAATCTATGATGTAGGCCCCATATTAATATGGATATAGCTAACTCAGTACTGGTGAAGATTATTCAATGCACTGCATGGAAAGAAGTTTTGCATTTTCAGAGCATGCACTGTATTAAAACTGCACAACCTTTTCTATTTCCAGTCTCAAGTGAGCTGTGTTCATCCTATTTGCAATTGAGAATAGCCCCTTGATAACCACAAGCTATAATTAGGTGTAATAACATTAGCAAAGAATGCGTGTGATTTTTCATTTTTTTTTTGTTTCGAAAAAAGAAAGATTACTCTGTGTACTTCTGCACAGACATGTTTATTGAATTTCCTTCTCTCCTTTCCTCTGCTGTATCTCCTTATGCTTAACAGCTAGAAGAAAAAGGAAGAAATGCCTTACTAACCAGCTCCCTCCAGCTTGGAAATCTCTGTGGTAAGGAGCTTCACTAAGAAAATAATCTTTTGTCTTTGCCTGTGAATCAGCACATCCTAAGACTGTGCTTAGGAAAAATGTAATGACTGTTTTGGAAAGATTAACATAAGTAGGTTCATTGTCAATTTAAGTCATTAATTCTGCACACTTAAATTTCAGTGGGTTCATTTGGGCTGCTAGCCATACTTGTCACTTATATGGATGCTTCAGATGAGAGATTTATGTTTTATTTTAGATTGGATAAAAAGAAGGAATTCTTTACTGTTAGCATGTTGAGGCACTGGAATGGGTTGCCCAGGGAGGTTGTGAGTGCTCCATCCGTGGCAGTGTTCAAGGCCAGATTGGACGAAGCCTTGCATGGCATGGTTTAGTGTGAGGTGTTCCTGCCCATGGCAGGGGGGATTGGAACTAGATATCTCAAGGTCCTTTCCAACCCTAATTACTCTATATTCTCTTCTATGATTCTATGTGTTGTATTACATGATAAACCACTTCTTCATTTCTACTAAGCATGCAGTAACACACTTCAGAGCAGCACTTTGCTCTTGCTGTGTATTGCTTCAGAGCGGGTTGTCTTTCCCCATGGGTTTTTAGTGTGAAAACACTTATTCACATCACGGAGAGAAACATTTCACTTTTCTACATAAAATACCTTTCCCATTTCTCTTCCCTGTTCCTTTCTGAGATTTTTTTTAGGTCAGATATTGCTATTTAAGAGCAAAATCTCTTTGACCCATGGCTCAAGCAAATGAGCAGTTTGCAGGGAATCTGCTGGAAATTGCAGTGGAGGAAGAAATCTTCCTATAAAGTTACCAAACAACTGCAGTCCCAGAATAGCAATGAGCTCCAGGAAGCTCTTTCTTAGTTACCAGAATTGCTTGCCATCACTAGTTTATGGCAAGAATGTGTACGCCATGTGCTGTCTTGCACCCAAGAGATGCTATCTGTGCACTTAAGAAGAGCCTTCCCTTGACCAGAGACAAGGATGCTAAACTTCACCCCAAATAATAACATAAGGCAGAGGTCTTTAAAATAGCCGTATTCCATTCATTGTCTGTCTGGCATAAGAAATGATCTGCTGAATCCTAACAGCAGCTTATCATGGCTCTGTGGTTTCTGATGGGAAAACAAATATATCATGTAAGGGAATAAAGTGCATTTCTCTGGTTATCATTCCTCTCCAGGCTTTTGTGTCACAGATTGTCTGGCAGACTCTCACAATTGTCTCCTCCTGCAGCTTCTGGAAATGACCTGCTCTTTTCTTCACTGAAGGAAAATATGCCCACAGCAGAGATGGGTTTTCTTTTGTATTCTTTTGTATTTTTCCATTTTGCCATTAACTGATCTTTGGCTTTCAATCTCATTCAAGTGCACGAACATAATTTGTGTCAGGACTTGTACACTGCTTCAGGTAATTGTTGAAATCTGTGTCCTCTTAATGTATTCATATTGTTGTTAAATCTTTGATAAGCACACTAGACCTGAGTCACCCCACAGATTGCATTGAGCAAATGACAGTGCACTTTGGTAATGCAAATCTGGCTGCACATGAGGAGTTGAAGGAGTGCACAGAGCAGATCCCAGAGAGGTGGGTCCCATGCAAAGGTGCATACACAGATGAAAGTAATACTTCCTAAATGGAATTTCCTCTTTAATTTGTCAGAATTTATCTCTTCAGGCTATCATGAAATCTACTATGTGTGGTGAGCTATGGAAGAAAAATATCCAAGACAGCTGCTTTTCACTTTGAATCTGATTATCTAGCTAATGAAAGGGAGCAGCAGGCTTTTGTATATGAGCTATCTGGCTGGTCCATGCTCAGAAAGTTCTTTCCCCCTCCCCCAGTCTTCCTCCTTGGTAGCTAAAGCAGTGGCAGAACCTTATCCTGAGGCTGCTCCCTGAGTACCAGGCTGTGGGGGGACCAGCTGGCTCCTTCCTCTTGCCTGGCTACTGTGCCACCTTGGAGACACACCGAGTCCCCACCTGTGCAAGGGTTGGATGCTGGCCTGTGAATTGCCAGAAATTTGACTATGATTCAAATGGATACCACTGAAAAAAGCCCTTTCTCTATTTTTCTTTTTTTATTTTTTTTTTTCCTTCCTTATTATTTTCCCCTGGTCAATGTGACTCCAAAGCACATTTCCTTGAGAGCTGGGGAAGAGCATATTGAGCCTGACACCTGATGAAGTGGTTAATCTCTGCCTGGCATCCTTTATTTGATGAAAGACATCACACGTGGAAGGCAGCATTGTTATCTATTTTCCTCACAATGCCTCAAATGCCTCAGAACCAACGGGTTCAGAAATGAGCAATTTCCTGCCTCTCAATCGCTTCCAACCCCACCACAGAACCTGTTTATTTTATCAGTTACTTTCTTTAGTGATTTAAGTTACTTCCTGTGTATGCAGCAGTATGTCTGTGCTTGTGATTCATTACATTGCTTATGGGTGTTTAGAGTCTGGAAGCCTCCTGTAGAACATGATTTGTAAATATATCCTCCATGTGCGATGAGGAGGAAAAGATGACTCTAGTACTTTGCTGCCTGCTGCACTGATCAAGTCTGAAGGTAGGAAATAAAAATAGTCAGTCCAAAGAAATTTGTTCTCTATTGAATGAGCTTAAAATGGAGGCTTAAAATTAACAGGAATGTTAAATTACATATAAATGTACATTTAACAGGAAGATAACAAACTGCTTGGTTTTTAATCATAAATGCAAAACCAATTCGCCCTTACTTTTGAGAGACAGTGAGAACTGGAAGGACTGAGAATTGCCCAGACTCTTCTTTCAGCCCTTCTGCCTGTTCATAGAATAGTTAAGGTTGGAAAGGACCTTAAGATCATCAAGTTCCAACCCCCCTGCCATGGGCAGGGACACCTCACACTAAACCATGTTTCTAAATTGGAGAGACATCAATTTGATAGGTGGAGCACTTGGTGGATAAAGAACTGGCTGGATGGCCGCACGCAAAGAGTTGTGGTCAATGGCTCAGTGTCCGGCTGGAAGCCAGTGACGAGTGGTGTTCCTCAGGGATTGGTGTTGGGACCGGTCTTGTTCAACATCTTTGTCATTGACATGGACAGTGGGATTGAGTGCGCCCTCAGCAAGTTTGCCGATGACACCAAGCTGTGTGGTTGGGTGGATACGCTGGAGGGAAGGAATGGCATCATTCATTCTCACAGTCCCTGCGTCTGCCTTCCAAGACTTGGGTGGTGCGGTCAGAGCCTTTGCCATTGAAGACTGAGGCAAAGAAGTCATTCAGAACCTCAGCCTTCTCCAAATCCTGTGTAGCCAGTTCACCTGACAGCTTCCAGAGGTGGCCTACGTTGCCCCTAGTCTGTCTTTTATTCGCAATGTACCTATAGAATCCCTTCCTGTTATCTTTCATATACCTAGCCAAATTTAATTCTATATGGGTCTTAGCTTTCCTAACCTGGTCAATAGCTTCTCAGACAACATCCCTGTATTCTTTCCGGGCCATCTGTCCTTGCTTCCACCTTTTATAAGCCTCTTTTTTCCCTCTTAGTTTCCTCAGCAACTCCTTATCTATCCAAGGAGGCCTCCTGGCCCTCCTGCTGCACTTCCTTCTAGTTGGAATGCAACAATCCTGAGCTTGTAGCAGGTGATCCTCGAATATCATCCAACAATCTTGGGTCCCCCTGCCCTCTAGGGCTATATCCCATGGAACCTTACTAAGCAGGTTCCTGAAGAGGCCAAAGTCTGCTCTCTTGAAGTCCAAGGCAGTGACTTTGGTGCACGTTCTTCTCACTGTCGTGAGGATCTTGAACTTGAACTCGACCATCTCAGGATCACTGCAACCAAGGCTGTCCTGAAATGTCACATTTCCAACTAGCCCTTCCCTGTTGGTGAGCACGAGGTCAAGCAGGGCACCTCTCGTTGTCAGCTCCTTTATTACTTGCAGAAGGAAGTTGTCTTCCACACAATTGAGGAACCTCCTGGATTGCTTGTGCTGGGCTGTACTGTTGCTCCAACAGATACCAGGGTGGGTGAAGTCTCCCATAAAGACAAGAGCCTGCGAGAGTGATACTGTTCCTCTCTGTCTATAAAGCACTTCATCAACAGAGTCCTCTTGATCAGGCGGTCTGTAAGAGATCCCCACACTTACATGTCCCATCGCTGTTCTCCCTTTAACCCTGACTCACAAACTCTCTGTTAACTGCTCACCTGTCCTCAGTCAGAGTTCCATACTCTCCAACCTACCCCTAACATAAAGGGCAACTTCCCCTCCCCATCTCCTGGGTCTGTCTTTTCTGAAGAACCTCTAACCTTCCATTCCAACACTCCAGTCATAGGAGCCATCCCACCGTGTTTGTGTTCTAAAATATCAGTTAGAGTTCCTTTTTGCTCCAAGCTTGCAAACAGAATTGCAGCTAAATGCTGTAAGAAATTAAAGGGAGCTATCCCATATGAGATTTAGTGGGAAATACTCAATCTTTAATCAATTTTTCCAGTAACTTTGATGTCACTGACTTTGCAACTTATCAGTATGTTTTTTCCTGTGTATTTCCTAGATGTCATGACTTCAAGAAGTAAGGAAACCAATGCTGCCATGGAAGAATCTATAATAACATGGCAGGGTCAATCAACAGTATTGAATGTTTTAGACCCGATACACAAATTTCCTCACTTTATCAGTAGGTCAAATAACTTGTCAGTCTGTTCTCTGAGCAGCCATATGATGAGAACAAAATGAGCTTCTGCTGGCAGTGGAAGGGTGGGGATTCTGGTGATCTCATGGGGGTCTGAAGCAGATAGTGCTTTCTGGTGCAAGCCCAAGGCTGTATGCTTTTCTTTCCCTTTACCTTCTCCCTCCCTTAAGTGGAGATTCTGTCTGTCTCACCCCAACACTCTCTCCTTCTATTCTTTGAGACACCGGTTTCTCACAAAATGGTTAGAATCAGCCTCTATCTAACTGGCAATAGTCTCCATGAAACCAAAAAGGAGATTTGAACCTTGCATTACTCAAGCACCTATACTCTACTGCAGCTTTCAGCAGCCAGGTGCTTTTTTCCATAGCCACACAGATCCAGTCACCTGATCAGCTGCACCACCTCACACGAACTGTGAAAAACAATGGCAAGCAGATTCCTGTTTGGTTAATTGAACTGTTTCAGCAATGTGAAAAAAGCAGTGCATTCCCCTCATCCATCAGCTCTGCTCTCTGACTCTGCAGAGTATTTTTTTCCTTGCAGTACTTCCAATAAAGCTCAGCCTGAGGCAGAGAACTTGGCATAGAAAATTTTAGTGCAAATAGTTAGGCAGAGATATAAACCAAAATAAGATCTTTCAATGGCAATAGGTGCTATTACCAGCTCTGTATACTGTCGCATGCATCCAGCCTTCCTGTGCACACTGTGCTCACTGGGGCAAGCTTGGAGGAAAGGAAGACTTGAACAAGGGGGCTCAAGTGTTTCTCCATGAGTTGCCTGCAGCTGTTCAGATATTTTCCATTTTGTCAACATCCGTGGCAGGATGCAGCAGAATAAATGCATGAGCACTATTAAACAATTGGCCAGGTGACATTTTTGGATTTTATATTACCTTCTAGTAAAGGTGTAACACTCTCACATTAGTAAGTGAGTAAGTGTTCTGCTGGGTCTCAGACCATATAAGCCATTTTAAGGACAGCCAAAGGAGCAATGTAAAATGCTTGAATGAAAAAGAGAAAAAGCAGAGAAAACCAGAAAATTCTCTACAAGATGAGAAAGAGCTCAGGATATGCACTAGCTTGTACTTATAAGATATTGATGCAGCATGATGCACTTAAAAATTCAACTGCATCAGTACCTGATAGGAAAAAAAATTAGTAAAATGATACCCCTTTGTTGATATGAGACTGAAGCAGAACTGCTGTCTCACCCCCCACAAGCCATTTGAATCCTTACCAGGTTAGACTAAGTAGACTAAGAGTACTGCCACTAGTAGTAATAGTAGATGACTAAGCAGTGCATTGATCCAAGAGAGAGTGCTTTTCCCCTTCCTTATTTGATAGTGGTGGAGAAAGATAGAAGCCAGTTCCACCACAGGATCCACATGCAATTAAAAGCAATAACAATAACAACCACCACAACAA
Organism: Agapornis roseicollis; assembly: GCA_002631895.1. NCBI lineage: Eukaryota > Metazoa > Chordata > Aves > Psittaciformes > Psittacidae > Agapornis > Agapornis roseicollis. The sequence continues at coordinate 81,169 of NDXB01006651.1, read as the reverse complement.
TAAGAAATGCAGCTAGGCTTGTTTTCTACCACCTCTCCACAGACTTATCTCTGTTGCTCCAGTGGGTTCTATGTTCACAAGAACATCCTGCAAAATGATTGGGACTTTCTAGAGATTATCTGGGAGTCTAGCATCCTCTGCTAGTGTTGTAAGTCTGGCTGTCCTCCTCCTCAGAGAGCCCCAATAGCAACAGAAGGCTCATATACTTACCAGTTGCACGCAACAGCTAGGCTGATGCTGGAGTCCTAATGGGAGAAGAAGAGCAAGGCTTTCTTGACTGGTGGGGACTGGGAGATGCCCTTTTGCAGCTGCATCTTTTCACCTCTTCTGGGATACCCCACCTCTCTTTTGCAGCTGTATCTCTTCACCTTTTCTGGGATGCCCCGCCTCTTTCCAATATTTAGCTGGAAATATGCATTATTGTTTGAGAACTGCTGCTTGGAGGAAGGTTGGCATTTGCCTTCCTGTTTTTGCTATGTGTCATACCTATGAACTGCTTAAAGTAATTTTCTAAGCCACACCAACCCAGACTCCTTGAAAATAACCCTTGATAGATGATGCAATTTAAATGATAGATTCCTGTATCTCTTTCTAGATGCACCTTAGCTGTTCCTCCTTCAGATATTTTACAACCATCAGTAACAATAAAAAGAAGAACTTGAAACCTATTCTTATTTTTTCTATTGCTATGGAAACAAATTTTTTCTTCCCCCTGTCCCCCTCTCCATCACTGCATGCTATTATGGTTTATTATGAAGCTCTGGTAAGGTTTATCTTCTTACAATGAAGAGCTTTTGTGTAACTTACGTAACCTCCCTTGAATTATTGCAGAAGCGGTAAGTCTAGACTATGAAATAATGCTTTACAGTACAATTTTAACTTGAGATACCAGTCTCAGTGATCAAAATGAGGGCTTCTCTGCCTGCCTGAGAGAAATTTGGTTGGGTTATTTGAAGACACAAGAAAAAAAGCTACAAGTGATGTCTCAAGGCAGACACTGAAGGTACAAGAAAGAGATCTGAAACACATCTTTCTGTATACAATGAAGACAATATTTCATGTATGTCCTTAGATGCAGACATCCCTCTGGAGATCTCATTACATGCTGTTAATCTCACTTCTGTGATCTACTTTGTGGACTTCTTTCATGCTGTGCTGTAGGATCTCTTAATTTGTTTCCTCATTCTGGGTGCCTCTGCTGTTCTCAATATTCATACCTAGACCAGCAATGGAAGCAAAACACCTTTTTCCTTAGCGTGTTAAATAGGCATTATGTCCTGTCACATACTCCACAAGCAGTCAGATAATAATCCATGCCTTTTTCATGCTGCAAATGCTGGGTTGTTTTTAAGTCTTATGGAAAACATAATTTTGACAAATGCTTGCCTTGATGTGAAGCAGCTCCAACTGGCTAGTGCCATCCCTTAAGCTGGTCAAGCTCATGTTTATAGGGTGTTGGTGGAAAGGTGTTGGTAATGGGTGAGTTGCAAGGTGACCTCTGAGGAGACACTGAGGGCTGTTCCATTCTGGGCACAGCTGATTCCAGCCAGCAGCCCTGCTGCAGAACACAGTTGAGCCAACCAGCAAAGATGATGGTGCCTTGATGAAACATATTTAGGAATAATTTTTTTTCTGTCATGGCAGAAAAATACAAACCAAATGATGGGACATCCTTTTCCCCTGTACAATAATCAGAAGAAGAGACACATGTGACAACCTCTGTTAACCCCAGTTCCTTCCAGAAGACCATAGGAATATGTCTTGAGGACCTTCCTTGAGTTCCCAAGCTCAGCTACTGGCTGGATGCTCAGCTGAATCGTGCTCATTCACCTGCCTGGGAGGAGTTTCCAATCTCATGCTCAGCACTTTCTAGGAGTCTGAGAGCTCTGTGACCACCCAGAGAGGTCATTCTAGCCCCACCTCCCCCTGAGTCCACTAGGGTCTCCCAGGTATCCTGTCATTTAGCTTTTATTGTAAGTGACAAAGAGTAAGGGAAGGTTCAGGATCAGACTGAATGGTTCTGACAAATAGCTCTTGCAGCTGCTGTCAATCCAGCTCCCTCTTGGGGCTCATAAACTAGAAACTACTGTTATAGGCTGCCTGCTGAGAAAAAACTATTTCCTACATTTGGCTATGTTCTTTCTCTGCTACTAGTGCCAGTTCTTCTGAGTCTGCTTCCTTCTCTCCTAGACCAGCATCTGTATCTCTGACTTCACGCCACCTGCATTATCAGTTTATCAATTTTCTAGCACGTTTGAGCACACAGTAGAAGGTAGGGTCAAAACCAGGGACAGCACTTTTGTGCTGCACATCTGGAAGCCTTTTGCAAAGCTGTATAGATGAGAAAAAAACCCATATAGCACACCACTGCTTCCTGGACTTCATGCAGACACTGACACAGAACCCATTTACCCACTGTCAACTGGTTCAGGTGCAAGATAATGGCTGGGTTTTTTTTTGCTTAAACAGTGGATATGCTTGCTGGAGTGGTGTTTATGATAGTATCAGCTATTGCTGAAGTCTTTTTTCACAGACAGTGTGGCCTCTTGAGTTCCTACAGGAGCATGCAGCAAGGAGGTGTCCTGGGTTCAGTAATAGCAGTCAATTTTTCTCCTCCTTAGTAGCTGGTGCAGCTGTGTTTTGACTCAACTTGGGAACAAAACTGATAACAGGAATGTTTTTAGTTACTGCTCGAATGTTTTGTTCCGACCAAGGCCTTTGTGAGTCTCATGCTCTGCCAAGGAGGAGGGGAGGCCGGGAAGAAGCAGGGACAGGACACCTGACCCAAGCTAGCCAAAGAGGTATTCCATACCATAGCACGTCATGCCCAGGATGTAACTGGGAGTCACCCGGAAGGGCGAGTGCTCTTGGGGTGGTTGGAGGAGGTGGTCGGTCAGCACTTGGTTGGGTTGGGGTGTTGTGAGTTATCTGTCAGTGGTTGGTGCGGTGTTGTGAGTTATCTGTTGGTGGTTGGTTATTTCCTTTATCGTTATTATTATTGGTGGTAGCAGTCGTGATTTGTGTAATACCTTAGTTACTAAACTGTTCTTATTTCAACCTGTGGGAGTTGCATTCTTTCGATTCTCCTCCCCATCCCTCTGGGATCAGGGGAGGGAAAGAAAGGGGGGTTGAGTGAGTGAACGAGATGCGTGGCTGGGTTTAAACCATGACAGGAGGTCACATTCTTTTTTTCTGGCATGAAAAACTTGAGGTCTCCAGAAGGTAGTCTTCCAAAAGGCTCAACCTGCTCACAGAAGAGATGCTGCACTGACCTGTATCCATCACTCTCACTTCTGCTGATCAAGGGAGTCAATCATCTTGGAAATTATCTACCTGCATCCTATTTGGGACTGGACTATGTATGGGATTTTAGATACTAGAAAGAAGCCATGACTTATGTGTGTTTCTCATCTGGGGTAATATGGGTGCTGAAACCATAATTCTAGCTTGGTGGCATCATAGGAGGAGAGAAATGGTAAGTTAGATCTGCTTATATCCAGACGATCATAGGAATAAACACCTAAGATAGTTAATATCAGAGGTGGAATTGCCAAATAATGGCCAGTTATGAGGTAGGGTGGGAAAAAGGGGGATATATTGCTATGGAAGTGTACACATGGCCAGGTGAACACCAGGCAGGGCTTAATCCAGGCCAGTATTCATCACCAGCAGGCTGAAACTTTAGAGGAGATGTTTAATGGAAATGAAACATACAGTAGAGGTTTTAAAGATTTGATTATTTGATATAAATTCATGTTTAAATTTCTCTCTTTGTTTAGTGGGGACAAGACCCTGTTAAAACCACTGAATAATTTCTAATAATACTTGGTGGCTAATTTTTACATATTAAAAATCTGTGGTGGTATTGAAGTAGAAAACTTTGAGCATGGTTAACCATTTTGCTTTGTCAAAATATTGTAATTTCACTGTCTTTGATTTAAATGTAGTTCCTTAAATCTCACACATAAGAAGTGAGTCATGAATTTAAATAGCACAGATTAAAGTCTAACAAAAAATATTCATCATTTTCACAGGAGATACTGATTTTCTCTGTCCTTTGTATTGTAGTTGTATGTAATCCAACATGGCTGCTGCTGTCAACAGGGTATGTTCACACGAGAAGGGTTTCCAGTAAAAATACTGTGTTTCTTGTTGAATGCCAATGTATCTTCAGAGCATAAATTCTTTTAAAAATATCTGTGATAGCAGCTTTCATGTTCTCCATTCTCATTTCTAGAAGGGACACACTTTGCATTCTTTGCCTGGAATATGTAGGCTGGCAATTTCTGAAAGATGCTTTGAAGTGAAACATGATGCATTAAAGTAAAACATTATTAGGTATGTGTTAGGTGGGAGTACTGAAGCAAATAAAGGCTTTTTTGTGTGTGTGTGTGTTTTTTTTGGTTTTTCTTTTTTTCCCTAAGTGGGAAAACGTTAAATTTGCAGACTCTGACTTTAAACCTAAATACATGAAATGACATACTTCTCTGGATAAACATATATATATATATATGTTCCAGACTCCTGCCTTGTGAAGATTTCAAGAATACTCTACCGGCATACTGGCTATGGGGAAGAGGGATTGGAGAGTGTTGTAGGGACATTTCCCAGCAGTCTCATCATTGCATCTTCTCTTACATGGTGCAGCATGTCTCCTCCCGAGAGCTAGTCTCCGGGCTCTGTATATGCCCTGGGGATGCTGAGGTGCAGTAGGTAAGGTTTCAGTTACACCAGGCTATTAAATAGACTTTACAGCACAGAAAGACGTGATATTCATCATATATTTCCTTTTTTTTTTTTTTTTTTTTTTTTTTTTTTTTTTTTTTTTTTTTTTTTTTTTTTTTTTTTTTTTTTTTTTTTTTTTTTAAATGCTATAATACTGTAGAAATGCATATGTATAATTCATTCTCTATCTTCTTTCCTCAGGTCTGCTTTTGTACTTGTTGGCATAGTGCTTGTAGATATGATTTGATGTTGAGCTCTGGCTCATTGCTTTTACATTTCATTAGGTGAATCATAAGCTTTATTCCTCTAAATGAAGAGGGATTATCTCATGATTTTCTGGGACTTATTGTTGCCCTGTGGGCAAATTATCATCATGGGTTTTCCACTGACCTGCTGCCATCTTAAGATCTTCGTACTGTAAAATATTTTCCTCACACAACTTCCATGTGTATGTGTGCAAGCTTTTGGGGATTCAGTTATCTCTCTTAATTTGTTTTAACTTCAGTGTTGGTTTTTCTGTTTTTCTGTTTTTTACAATCTTTTTCTCTTTAATTTGCCTAATTTCCACTCTTATTTTGTATAGTTTTATTTGATCTTCTCTTTCCTGGACCAATTTCACCCTTGACCAGTCTTTTCTATTAGACAGTTCATCTCCTGTTGGCCTGAGATGCTATCTGCTAACATTGGGGTCTAAGAAAGTAAAGAATAATTATCATAAAATGGGATTGTTAAAACTGGCTAGTGGTAAGGAAAGAGGTGATAAGGATATAAGTATGTGTCAAGACAGAGTAGATTTACTGCCTCTGAACCAACCAAAACAATGTCTAACAGGAGATGAAATAATCTGGAAAATTGCTATGATTCTCACTCTAAAGCAATCTCCTACTAGGTGAAGATATTAAGATGAGCAACTGAAAACCATATGAGAGAAACCTGTTGCATTTTTCACTTAAAGACTCAGACACAGAACACATTCTTGTAGAATATCCAAATGTTTGGGTTTGGTTTTGTTTGTTTGGTTTTTCTTTTTTTTTTTACTATAATTTCCTTTTCCTGATGCTCTTTGACGTCTTGTATATCCAGCGCAATAGATATATTTGTACATTTTTCTTTTACCACTTTTGTAGACTGTAAAGAAGGGTAAGTGATAATATAAAAATCAACCTTGAGATCCAATAGAAGGTGAAATTAGATGACCTTATGCTAAGCTGCAAGGAGCCAGCCAGAAAGCCACTGAAGCAGGGTAGTTAGCAAAGTGCTTTAGGAGGAAGGTAATAGTGAAAGTACAGCTAGAGAGATGCCTAACTCTAATTTGGCAAGAAGCAAGGTTGGTGTTTTATGGTGGTGAAATTTTATTTTTTTAATAAAAGGAAGGTGAGAGAAGTAGCTTTCAGTGAGATGGGTAATTCAGTGAAGAAAAAGTATCTGACTTGTAATACTGAGAGATGCCCTGTGGAATGAATGTAAGGTGAAAAATGGAACTGGAAAGAGATCTAGTAGAGTGGTTCATTTAATTAGAACATCAGTTTAACAATTGTTTAACTAAGAACAGAAGAGCTGATGAAGTGGTGAAAGGACAAGAACAAGAACAGATGTGAGTTTAAGTCTGTATTTAACAGCTGTCTGTCCTGTTGTGCATTTAGTAAGTTAATCTCTTATTCTTCAGACAACATTAAGGTCCAAATCACTGTCCAAAATAGGAAAGAAGCAGTCATTTTCAGAACACCTACCCTGGTACATAAAATGATCTACTGTGGCTTTCAAACTTGAAAGAGGAATGAGCTTATTCAATTAGGGCTGATGGACCTTTAGTCCTTGCATAATTTTTAGAAGAATGACACCAAATTGCTGCAATATTCACGTTTTTGTTGAGAAATAAGTGATAAAGCTGTTGTGCTGGTGAAGGAAACAAAGCCAGCCTAGATGTGCTTAATCTTTCATGGACTGTCTGATATAAAAAAAGCTATTTATGTATTAACTGCAAGAGGATATTGTAATTACAGTGTTGTAAAGTGTTCCACTCTACACTTAAGAACTTACATTACCCTTAGAAAACAAGTTCCTGTAGGTCAGTGCCTGAGGAAGAGCAGCAGCAAAGACAGTAGGTCAGATGACTAAGAGATTGTTTACTTGGAGGAAAAACTTGTAGATCCCTTTTCATAGCACTCACTGGCAGAAGCAGTGGTTAGAGAACTGATGGGTTATGTTGCGAGAAGTCATCTTTTAACTAAATTTGGGACTTTGGATAATCCTTGCCTTCTTTGATTACAAAAGACTGTCATTAATTTGGTGGCATGCAGAAGCTTTGTATATCCACATTTACATCAAGGGCTTGAAAGAAAGACTGCCACCATTATTTTTGAACTCTGTATTCATCTCCAGAACATTCCCCAGACAGTAACAGAAGAACAAGATAAAATAATTTTGCTTTTGATAATATAAGTAATCCAGATTGAGAACTGTCTTTTGCTTTGAGCTTCTATGTGGAACATCCACTTTCTCTGTGAGCAGCTGCTTTCAAATTTCTTGTAGTTGAACAGGCGCACATCACTTACATCTTTACCTGAGTTATAATACTGTTTTCACATATTCAGGGGAGACATGTGCAGTCATTTCAGACTCCCAGGTCTCACTGTAAGAATGAAAGCAATGAGACACTCCAGGGACCACAGCTTTGAAATTAAATCAGAATTCAGATTCCATTCAAGGTCGCCGTGCAAGCATTTTTTGCTATTGAGTTTCTGTTTACATACTTTGCAAACCTAGAATTATATACCAAGAAATGGTTACACATGGATGTGATCAAATGACCTTGGTACAAAACTTTACTTTGTTCAAACCACTGTTATTGTGCTTTCATTTTTATTGTGATAATTCAACAAACTTAGGGAAAACACTGAGCTGGAAGAAGTACAGAATGTCTTAATGTTATCATTGCCAGGTTCTCCAGGCTGCTATTCTTTCTTACAGCCTCATCTTTTTTTTTCAGGAGTAGCCAAACTTATATGTTTTGAAGAATTTTTTGAAGGATTTTACTTAGAACTCTACTTTGATAAAAAAATACCAATCCAACAAAACAACAATATTACTTTTGTCAGTTTTCTGGAAAGAGACCGATTGGCTGCTGCCCTGTTAGGCAACTTAGGATATTAACTTTCTGTCAAGTGTCAGTTTTTGTAATGAAATTCTAGCTGGAGGTATGCAAGAAATGGATTTAAGTTAGACATATACACAAATCCTATAATGTATATGAGAAACATGCTTTTGCGTTGTGTTAAAAGTGTCATAAATAGACACCTGCAGTTTCGGTGAACTGTTTTAATGGTGATTGTCACAGGGCACTTTTTACTGTCAGTTACAAGCATTCTATATATACCCCATATATTTGGTCTTTTATATTTTGTTTTGTTTTGTATTGTTTGTGTGTTTTTTCATAAATGAGAAACAAGGGAACGTAGTAAGAGAATAACTCAGATTTCTTTACACTAACTGTATTCCATAATAATTCATGTTTTTTGATAACATAATTAATGGGAAGTATTTAGCATATTTTGTTCATATCATATAAAGCTTCCATGTTTTATAATATTTTAACTCTTCAGAAAGAAGATCTGAAATCTGCACTAAATATATGTAAAGACATGACCATATTTGTACCAGAGTTTCAGGTTTCATGTGCAATTTCACACCTGGGTGTAATTTCATGCTCAGTTAAGATGATTGATTATTTGCCTGTCTAGATACCTGTACTCATACTAACTTGCACAAAATCTCAGTAAAGGAATGGATGATTTCTACAAGCTGTTGTATAACTATAGTTTAAAACTAGATGTAGTTGGTAATAACAGTAAAGAAATACAGTGAAATACATTCTTAATTCATAATTTCTTTTCTATTTCTTTTGAGTTTTTCTGGGAAATGCAAAAGGAAAGAAGAACATCCCTAGGCCTCCATTAAGGTTTATTGCTTGAGCCTGAATATCAAGTTAGAAAGACTTCTTGTCCTCTGGCTTAATACAGTCCTTTATATGTTTTTTTAAAAAGTTTAAAAAAACCCCTGGGAATTTTCTCCTTTACAGAACACTAAATCGATTTCATTTTGCAAGGAAGTAGCCATTCTTTCAATATAGTAATACTTGGGAGGTACAGTAGTGCTCTAAGAAAAGGAAGAATGAGTTATAAACTTCTCATGTAGAATACCTGGATTCATTTTATACAGCGTCTTTTGCTCTTGTACAATGAAGATAATAGAGCCTGTATTTTCAGTGCATCTGAAATACATTAATTTTAAAACTTCTGTGTTTAAGACCTACTGTATTATTATCCTGTAGATTCAGTTGCAAAAGGAACAAAACATATTTTCTTGTGTGTTACTACTGGCTTTCTTTCTCCTGGTTGCAAAAATCCTGGAACGTTCTTCTAATCTCTGGAGATTAAAGTAAAAAGATTAAAGTAAAGCAATCATGTATCCTGTGCTTGAAAACTTGGTTAAGCAAAAGTAATATTTTTTTTCCAGTGTTAATGTATTGGCTGTAGTAGGATTTACAATGAATGGACTGTTTCTGCAGTTTTCATTAAATCTGACTGGCTGAAAATGTGAAAGTGGTAAACAGGATTTGCAAATTGTTATTTACCTGAGAATGAAGTTTAGCATTTGCAACTTAGAAGCACAGTTTTAGCTTGAAAATAACACTTAGATGACTGTTTCAATATATAGAATATGAATTAAACCCAGAAAAGAGTCATTTGTGGACTCACGGGACTGAATAAATATTGAAGAAAACATTATAATCCTATGGTATATAAAGGTATTGCCAATAGAAACGGAGGTGGCCACTGTGCATGTTTCCATTCTGCAGTCTGTCAGCCCTGCCAGAGGAACATCAGCTATCATATTAACATTCTCAAACAGCAAGCTTTATATTAGAAATTATTACGTGATTCACAGTCACCTTGGTTGTAGAGTTTACTTGAAGGAAGCAGGGGTCCTTCTTATGGCTGAAACAAGATGGAGGCTTTACGCCATGGCTCGCCTGCTGCTCAGCATTATGGCTGATCTCATCTTCATTAGTTCATTTGTTAAACACATTTTTGTATCTGCAGATATATGCTAGACCTTCCCCTGTGTCTCCTTCAGCACTAAGAGCTGCACTCTTATGGGTCTACTCAGCATGTCCTCTGGAATCCCTGGTGCACTTTGGAATATGAAAGGGATTTTTATGCTCCTTTTGCACCATTTATAAAACACCTGCTGATGAGAGAAAGGCTCTTTGCAGACACTTGGGTAGACTGAAGCTCACTTGGCTTTCATCAGAAGGGGACTCTTACCTCCATGACCAGGTGACAAGAGTAGGATTTGACTGAAAAGCTCTAGGCACATGCAGCCTCTGCAGTACTGTCATATTGACATTGCTCTGCATTTTCTTAATGAAGACATTTTAAAAATACTACGGTGGAATCTCTCAAAGAAAAAATGATACATTTTAGCCAGTAAACTGGTGTCAAGACAACTAAACTATAATTAATTGGGCTTGTATTGAAGATGGTGGAATTCAGTATTAATCAAATATTGAATGTAGTATTCACTGAATTAGTGAGATGCTTTCCATTGTGTGCTTTCCTGTGGATTTGACTCAGGGCTTTGTTATCCCTTTTTTGCTGGATCATTCCACTTGGCCTCAAAACAGGCAAAACTGTTTTCATCAAGTAAATCAGAGAATAGACTTAAAACACTGCTTTACCCACTTTCCCTGGACTTAATTTCTTCTTCTTCGGAAATAGATTGTTTTTCAGTTAAGAAAATGTTATTGAGAAATGCATGGAACTGATATTTTTATTCATACAAATGAAAAAATGCCACTAAATCTGGTGGTTTTTTTTCTTTGTTTTGTTTTTAATCTGTCAATATGAAGGAAAATAAGAGAGTTCCACCTTGAGCTATGCCCAGCTATTGCAGATAACTTACAGGCTCCTTAATGCTGTGTGAGTGCACTTGAAAATGATGATTATGTCTGATTTTGTGTTGGTGCATAACTAGAGATCGCAAAATGTATGCTCAGTGAAAGGGAAGAAAAGAAGGGCACAGTGTTTGTTGCAATTTCATGCCAGGGAAGTGTGTTATATGATTTGTCATCTCTTTCAGCTGCCATATAAATATTTTTTCTTCTATATCAATGGCAACTTCCAGCCTTGATTCTTTAAACACAGATGCGAATGTCATTTGCTTTCTTGCAGTCAGTGGCACTCCCCATAATGACCAACATAATGACAACCATGATGCTTGTGCTTACAGGTCTGAACAAGCAGGCACTTGCATACTATTGAGGGTTTTATTTTCTGCTCCAGAAAAAAAGATATGTTTTTTACAATACATTTATTTTGCAGTACTGATAAAGCCCATATCTATGGGATTGTTAAGCATCTCCTATGGCAGCGGCTACTGCAGTGCTTGAAAGTAAGAATGGGCAAATTTTCTGTTGGAGTAACATTGTCAGAAAATCTGCAACTTTTGTTAACAGGTTTGCTTTCTTTTCATTTTACTTGTGTTCCTGTTTTTTAAGTTCTGGTTTCTTGTTACTCATATATTCAAATTCCTGTTAATTATCACTATCATAAAAAACTGAGATCCATAAAAATAGGAAAATTGTTCAGGAAATACTTCTATAGTTGCATTATCGTTTTCATATACCTTTTTTCTTTATGGCCATTTATTTTATATGATTATATCTTTACAGACTTTGCAATTTAAATTCTTTTGAATCATCCTTAATGTTCTTGAAGTGCTATTTTAAAATTGCTTCTTACATTTGCTGCTATTGCCTTTTGTAATAATAATTTTTCTCTTAAAACTATATTATATAGTTTGACATACTTTCTTCATTTTATTCACATTGGATATAACAGTGAAAGCTTGCATTTATTATCTCATTTTCCAAGCACATTAAGACCTGGATTGTTAACTGAATTCTAAACATCTAATCTACAACAAAAGTTGCTCCCTTTCATGGCTTTATATGGAGTCTGAAGATACTTGGAGAATCTCAATAAAGCTTTCCTTCCTGGAGCTAGATTATTCTCTTTCTGGAATAAAAAAAAGTAAAACTGGAGCTATGAAAGCACCATAATTCAGAAGTCAAATACAAGAACTTCAGCAGCATTTTAACTCATAAGTTTTAAGCCAACCTGTCTAAAGGCTTAGCATTTACCAGATATAGTGGCCCAGCCACTGCCTCTCTGTGTGTTATCTCATTACCTGTAACCTTGCCAGAATTCTTTGCATGCTCTGTCTCTCTCTTTTACGCAGGGTGTAAGTACTTGAGTGTAAGGAGAACTTTGTCCATTTGACATAGATAGTGGAGATAGATATATATCCAGGCTTTGACTTAATATGAATCCTATATTAATATTTACAGTTTCTTGTATTCTTATTCTATATGTAATCACAATCAGATTTTTGCACTGATTTTGTCATTAGTTTTCAAATATACATATATTTTTTTCAGAATTTACTAATAGAACCTGAACGATTTGGGGTGTCTGATCCCAGAATTAAGCATAATGTGCCACCTTAGAATATGCAGCAGGTCTGATGACAGTCCTCAGAACATAAAGCTCTCCACAATAAGTTTTCTGTGTCTATTATCTTTGTGTCAGCACTTTCTGGAAAAGTTTTTCTCATCAATTTTCTTAATAGACAAAGCCAATGATGGTATGTCTATAGCCCATCTTTCTTCTTTCTTTATTCTTCCTACTATTGTACCTACTTCTTTACTCTTATTTTGCAAATAATTCTGCAGTAAGAATGAGTCATTGGCCAAGGACAACTACTACCTAAATATTGCAAAAGCAAGTAAGGGAAACAAAAACAGAGAAGAAATATTCCAATTTGTTTCTTAGCAGTGACACAAATCTTTAATAATGTTTTCATTTAATACACTCTCTTGCTCAGCATTTACACTAACAGAAAAATTATTATAGTCTGTAATGTGCAGGACAAGCACTGATGAATGATTTACTATGTCTATCAGCTACTTAATTAGAATTAATAATTCAAAGACTTCCCCGATGAAAGACCTCATTATTACAATAATCTTATAATGTTGGTTGTCAGTGTGTTCTGAAATACGTTGCCTAATGGAGTTAGTGAAATTGCTTGTGATTTCAGTCTAGCAAAAACAAAGATTAAAAAGAAACCCTGACATGTGGTCTGACAAAGTTTTGTCATTCCTCTACATCAAAGCAATCCAGCAGACTGCACAGCCCAGTGCCTGGCCCAGACCAACCTCTCCATAGGAGCATGGGGTAGGGAGATGCCGTTGTCCAAGTAGGCATTGAGAGGTGCAGGATGCTCCTAGGGGGGTTGTGGCAGGACCACAGCAAACATGATGGGGGACTGAAGTCTGGGGAGGAAGAGAGCAGGTGAGTGGCTGTTTTGTCTGCAGGCAGACCTCTGCAGACTACAGAGGAACTGGGCTGAAACCTTTCAAGAAGTGAAAGTGCTTCTCTAGAGAATGTCAGCTGTTGGTAAGTGGTGTTAACTAATGCTAGCAGATCACAGATGTTAACTTGTGAAAGGCAGGTGGAAAAGAGCAAGGGTAGTAGGTTCTCTGGAGCAGCTGGAGAGTAAGGCTCTGTGGACTCAGCACTCATCATGGGAGCATTAAAATTTCCAGTGCTGCATGCTTTCCTTGCAGACCCAGATGAGATGTCTTAATCATCCCTGAACATTTTCCCTTTTTGAGGTGTTCTTCCTTAGAGTTTACTTATTTACGGTTGAGTTCCTTCAATTTCAGATGAGAAGAAATAGCAGATACATGGTATGACAAATTTAAGCTCATTGGAAAGGAGTACTTTCTCTGCCATGTGCTGCCTTTGTCTACATCAAGTACATTGTAGCATGACTGCAGCCCCTGAAGAGAGGTCAGTGATTAGCAAATAAAGTGTATGGCACTGAGAAAACGAAGAGTAAACTAAAGTTCCCTATATTTACTTTGTGACCAAGAAAAAGCTTTCAGAATTCCTCTTTTGTATTTTTTAGATAGCATTTCCCAGTGATGCTAGCTATGCTATCTGATGTATCCAAGGAGAAAGAAACAAACAGGAGTAATTTGATAGCTGGTGTTTTATCTAGACCAGAAAAAGAAAGAGAAAGCAAGCAAAGTGGAAATGTGTCATCTTCTTACAAATGTGAATTTCTACCATGAAACATAAGGTCTAGCTCCTTATTTTATCTTGATGGTCTTTGTGCAGCAGTGTCTGTGGTGTGAGATTTCCAATCTGAACTTTTAGATATGAACCTAGGTATTCTTTTTTAAGCTACTTGGAAAGATATCTGAGCCAGGGCAACTAGCATCTATCCATCAATTCTTGGAAATAAGGCTATGTTTGCCTAACTGATGTTATGGATTAACCAGAATCATGGAGTAAGATCTCAACCAGTCTAAGCAGCAAATGATCTGAGCTGTCTTCTGTATTGGGATTGATAATGACAGTCAAGTCAAGCTGCTGAAGTATCTCACTCAGGCTTATCAGTAGTGGTGATATTGAATGTTTCAGGCTGAGTTTCATCTCTCACAAACTTTCAGTGTTCAGCACATACCTGTAAATACCTAGTAAGAACAAAGCCCAAGCTGACTGCTCTGGTGATTGCTAGATTGCTGGCTTTGATCTGCTGAGGTTGTGAAGATAAGAAACATGAAAATGCAAAATCACAGAAATGTGGGGAAAGAGGAAGAAAAGGACAGGGTTGTGAAAGGAGGGGAAAGGAAATGGAGCAATCCCCTTCCCTCCTTTTGCAAAGAACGAGATACTTTGTGCAGTTAATATTGCTCATCTGACAAAAAAGCATTTAAACAATTTTTAAGTTTTCAGTGAAGTTACTATAGAATAGCAGTGCTTAGAATAGCACACCATTATTAATTCTGAAATTGTTTCCAAGTCCTCCTTTTCCTCCTACTCCACACATTACATAGACACTGTTACTGTTATTTTTATGCTTAACACCCTGGATAGCTGGTGATGAACAAGGAAGTATGCTAATATAATAGAATCAGGAAAAAATACATACATTATTAAATTCTGCTTCAGTTACATAGGTCTATAGGATGTATGGGGGAGCCTGTTCCTCAGCTCTGGACTGAAACTGATTTAGCTGAAGGTAATAGTAGCTTTTTCAGTATTTGAATCAATTTAACCAATTTATGTTTGTTGACCTTTTCCAGTTGCCTGGGCACTCCCATTGTCTACTCACCGGCCAAAGCTGACCTGACTGGAAATATCAAGACTTGCTTGCATGAAGCTATTGCACTATCATCGTTTTCACAGGTATAGATGTGAAGCTATAGATTTTTATCCAAGCCTATCAAATAATTGTGGTCGTCTAGGAATCACAGCATTACAGAACAATCTGAGTTGGAAAGAGCCTTAAAGCTCATCCAGTTCCAACCCCCCTGCCACAGGCAGGAACACCTTCCTCTAGAACAGGTTGTTCAAAGCCCTGTCCAACCTGGCCTTGAACACTCCTGGGGATGGGTCATCTATAACTTATCTGGGCAACCTGTTCAGTGCCTCACCACTCTCACAGTAAAGAATTTTTTCCTAATATCTATTTTAAATCTCTCCTTTTTCAGGTTAAAGTGATTCCCCCTTGTCCTATCATTCCATGCCCTTGTAAAAAGTCCCTCTCCAGCTTTTTTTGTAAGCCCCTTTTAGGTACTGGAATGATGCTGTAAGGTCTTTCTGGAGCCTTTTACTGAACAACCCCAACTCTCTCACCCTGTCTTCATAAGAGAGGTGCTCTAGCTTCTGATCACCTTTGTGGCCCTCCTCTAGACTTGCTCGAGCAAGTCCATGTCCGTCGTGTTTTGGGGGCCCCAGAGCTGAATACAGTACTCCAGGTGGGGTCTCACAAGAGCAGAGTAGAGGGGCTGAATCAGCTACCTTAACCTGCTGGTCACACTCCTTTTGATGCAGCCCAGCATACAGTTGGTTTCTGGGCTGTAATTGCACATGCTGAGTCATGTTGAGCTTCTCATCAACAAACACCCCCAGGTCCTTCTCCTCAGGGAAGTTTTGAATACAGTCTCCGCCCAGCCTGTAGTTGGGTTTGGTATTGCCCTGACCCAGGTGCAGGACCTTGCACTTGGCCTTGCTGAACTTCATGAGGTTAACACTGGCTCACCAGCCTGTCAATGTACCTCTGGGTGAAATCCCTTCCTTCCAGCATGTTGGCTGCACCACAGAACTTAGTGTCACCTTGTAAATGTCAAGTTGGTTTTACCTGACGTTCTTGCCATGATGTTATTGTGCCGCCTACTGGCACAGGGCTGGTGGGAGTGTGATATTGCTACCCTCAGAAAATGCTCAAGCTTGTCAGGAGAAGGTGTAAATGATGGAGTAGTCACTTCGGTGTCTTTATTTACTGGGATGCGTACCCTCGTGTGGCGGACTGCATGTATTGCGTCTACGTGGAAAAGGGGAGGCTCGAAAAGCTTCAAAAGACCTTTGCCATAACTGTGGGAAAATTCAGCACAAATAGATGTTATGCCATATATCTAAAGGAAGGGTCAACTGCCAGAGAGAGGGAAGAAGCTGCTCATCATTTTACTTTTTCCTTCTGTGAGCTTGAATGGGATGAGCTCAGAATCAGGCCTCCTGGATTTTTTTTTTTTCCTCAGATGTTTGGGAATTGTCATCTGGAATGGTATTAAGAACAAGCCAAAACAACTCTTATCTTCCTAAAAAAAAAAGTATTCTCACTTATGCCTGAGACTCAAATTAATTTCACTTACCATATGAGTCAAATATGAATCATGATGGATAGAAGCATAATTCTTGATTGTCTTGTAATCATTTGATCTTTCTGAAAGCCCTGTGTATATGTTAGGTTATTTTTTTCTTTTTTTTGTGCTATATCAATACATTTTAACCTGTCATTACATTTTTTCTGAACCAAAAATGTTTTTCTGTAGTGTCTTCAACTACAACTGTTCATAATTCACCCTTTATACTGCCATAAAATCATGCTACATCTGTTGAGAGGGATCAAGGCATGGTTTAGACCTAAGCTAGCATAGGACTAGGCATTGTAATAACAAGATTATAAAATATTTCAGTCACCACTTTGAATACAAGTGTATTTACTCACTGGATTTCTTAATGCGCATTCGTTCACAGGGAGCTGGAAAAACGATGCAGTCGTTTCTGTGATAGGAAAAAGAGGTGGGTCAAAATTAACATGACTGACAGGCTTGGAGGGAGCATAAGAGAAGTATAAGCACCATTGTTTGTTCTGATGTTTTACAAAATGCACATGATTGTCACACACAAGAGACAGAAGGAGTGGCTTCTATCTATTCATGGACTGAGCTGTGTCCCTTGAGTGTTCCTCAAAGGTATCCAACTTGATTTTATGACATTAATTTGCATTTGGCTTCAGTTTCTCGTATTCCTTGGTGTCTGAATGGAGCTGGACACAAACTTAGAACTGAGTATTGTCATGTCTAAATAATGTGATGCTGTGTGTGGTTAAAGAACCCTGGGCTAATTTTGAGCAAGCAGGCATGTGTTCACAATGTAGGCTATGCTGAAGCCTAGCACAAATTCTGGAAGCACTTGAGGAGGGGATGGCACAGGGAGCAAACAACCCTTGACTCTCTGCTTGGTTTGTTTGCATTGTGCTGCTGCGGCTGTACCACTTTCCACTGCCAGCTTGACAAACGGGCTAGTATCTTGGCCAGTGCCGCAGTATGTTCACATTTCTCTGCTCTAGAGTATTTTCTCTAGTCTTGAATCACTTCTTTCACTCTTGCCTGCACTGCCTGCAAGCATGCACTTGACCTTTATTACCATACTCTAACACCAGGTTTGTCAATACTGGATCCACTAACTTGTATTCTTTTTTTCCAACAGTCAAGATGAATTTCTGGATCTAATCTTACTCAGAGGTATTTTTCAGATTCATTACTCTTCTGATGTATTTCTTTTGGCTGCATAGTTTTTATTCATTGTTTCTAGATGTAAAAACCTTGCATTTTGCTGAAGTGAACTGTGATTTTGAGTTTTGGCTCCCCCCCCACCCCCCCTTATTTGTTAGCTGTTTCTTAACATTTTTAGCATTCACTTTATCAATACTGTGTAATAGTGATCTATAGTCATATTTTGTCTTGTTGCAGTACATGAAATACCTTGCAGAGCTGTGTGGTTTACATCTGCTTAGCTATTTTAAATCAACAGAACTTATGCTCTTGAAGAATGCAATTAGATTTGTCTGACAAAACTGATCTACTTCCCATAAAACCATGTTGACTGACATTGATTAGGTTCCTGCAACTCTCAATCAATTAAATAATGTACCAGCTTCTCCTTGATTTTATCCAGGAATGATGTCATGCAAAATTATTCTGGTTTTGAATCATTTTCTTTTCTGTTTTGCAAACAGTTACTAAGAAACCCATAACAGACAGTGCATTTGTATACAGCAGCTGGGCAGTCATGAATGCATCAATTAGTATATTACAGCAGTGGCACTTATTATTTATTACTCCATCATCAGAGAACACAATTAGGTTATTGTAGAGTTGCTATGGTTTCCAAAGGAGGTACAGTGCAGACTGATTACCTCAAGATGCCAGATGGTGCTGAATAATTCCTGAGCAAATGCCCCATCACCTCTGCCTCTCCTATGTTTGTATACTAAACAAAACATTGATAAAATAGAGGCTGAGAATGTAGTGATTTCCCTTTATAGGTCTCCACAGGTTTCTGTTTGCCCTGAGCATATTTGCATTCTTCAGATTTTATTGTTTAATTCTCTTCCATCTGTGCAAAGATCCTAATGAATGAACTGCAAACAAGAATGTGAGAAGACTCTGCTGCTGGACATCTTGGCTGCAAGTGCTTTGTTTGTACTATACCAGCCATTTTCATATTGTCTGTCATTGCTACCCTGAGGATATGTTGGATAGAAAGATGCCTGATCCTGTTCAAAGAGCAAGTAAGCTATAAGAGACATGTGAAGCACTGTCTACACTCAAGATTTTCCTTTAGCCTAAAATATCCCCACTTTGTGGATCATGGAATCATATAATCATAGAATTGCTTAGGTTGGAAAATATGGGGACATCCTGCATTTGGACTTCAAATCTGACCTGTAGGATGCTCCACATAGCAGTGTACATGCAATCTCTGGGATTTAACAAAATTGCAAAGCTTGAAGACAGCAAAGTTTGAAGTCACCTTGTCTTAGAGACAAAGCTTTCTTGTAGATCTGTAACTGATCTCATGATCATTTTGTCTTTCTTCTCTTTCAGTGGTCAAAGTTTCAAGTTGCAAAATCTTCCATTATACAGCCTGAAAGGCAAATAAATAGATGAACTCAAGGACTGCACATGTAGTAAGTATCAAACTATAACTTTACCATCAGTGCATACAACAAAATATGAGTCCACAAAGAAGTCTTTGGGATAGTGCATCACAGAGATCCACACCAGAGTCCAAAATTCTAGTGCCCTACTTCTGCTACCAGTATCATTGGATTGCCAACATGCTGCCCTAAGAAAGAGTCTTTTAATTTAGTATGTGCCACATTCACAGTTTAAATCCAGGCTTACAGTGTGGTTGGTCTAGGAAAACAACTCTGAAAAAAACCAGAACAGCAAATGTTTCCCCTCCAAATTCAGAGCTTGCTTATACAGAGCTTACTTAGGCTTTTCCAGGTCTTTGGGTTTTATATAATTGATGTCTCACATCTACACAACTTCATAAGTTGTCTGTAAGCTGGTCCAAGCTGGTGGGGCTGCAGGGTTTTTCTGCTCCTCTGTGAGGTTTCAGTAATCCCTGTTATGGAATGAGCATTATTTTCATGAGTACAGCTGTCCTGGTTTCAGCTGGAATAGAGTTAACTTCTAGTAGCTGGTACAGTGCCCTGTTTTAGCTTTAGTCTGAAAACAATGCTGATAACACACCAGTGATTTAGTTGTTGCTAAGTAGTGCTTACTCTGATCAAGGATTTTTCAGTCTCTTATGAGACTGTGCTCAGTAAGGAGGGCACAAGAAGCCAGGTGGGATCAATCAGTCAATAGTAGTTATGTGTGTTTCATAATACTTAAATGATAATAACATATATGTGATTGTAAACAATAATTATGTAAAGTAGTATAACTAAGCCAGCAGTAGTGATATGCTTGTTGTTTAATTATTTTTAAGGCAATTACTCTCTTAGTAGTGTATTGCTTAATCATTGGAGTCTTACACCAGTAGTATTTCAAGACTGCAGGTTACAGTGTATGAATTAGACCCATAAAGCAATAATGTCCAAAGTAGAACATACTTAAACCAGCAAGGATGTAAATATCAAATCTTATTTTGTAGTGTTGAACTGTAGATATGAAAAAGGCTGTCTGCCTTGTCAGATTGTTTAAATATTTAAACAAGCAATTAGTTTAATCAATGAGAATTGCAGTTAGTGCCTCAGTTCAAGCTCCATTTGAAAAGATCTTTTTATTTCTTATTCCTGCATAAAGCTGGGTTCTTTTTCAACTCCAGTAAAGGAAATAAAAATTGAAATCCCCAGATTAACTGAAATACTAAATTTCTTCCCTGAAAATATTGTTTTTTTTAGAAACACTGAAGACAGATCGCTTTCTCAGATCAAAAAGTTGAAAAAAAAGCATTGTTAAAGCATCAGCCAGTCCACTTCAGGAATATGTATGTTTTCTGAGACAATATGTTCAACTGTAAAGTGAGTTTGAGGATAATATGTATAATTCTGGTATAATAAAATTATTTCATTGCAGGAACCAGAGAGGTATGAAATCACCTCTTGCATTACACCATCTATTGGTCATGAAACAGCAGATTGCATAGTTTGATAATTTGTTGGAAAATTACTTTGCTGTAATCTGTTTTGTTCCAATCAGAGGAACCGCGTATTTCTTGTATACAACTAATAAACCAGGACTTTACTGAACACAAATATTGCTGAAAGTTTACAAGCTAGACATTTTAAATAATTTTTTTTTTTTTTTTTACTGTAAAAAGTAGTGTAGAGATTCATCTCCTCCAAGGAAGGATCCAAGGAGATCAAATATAGAAGGCAGGTGAAGCAGCAAGGCTGAGAGGTTAGGGAAGCAGACCAAGCAGGGGATCAAAGCAAAGAAAATCCAAACCAGGACTATGAAAGCTTTGCTTGATACGCAAATGTTTCTTCTCTGACTGCTCTATTTTCCAGGAACTTTGAATCTGATTAAAAGACTTTCAGAAAATTGATTGTAACAAAATATTTGCTCCTAATGAAGTCATTACATATGAAGCTGAAGGAAACTATTACACAAATTAATACCTTTCTCAATTATTGTACAAATTAATATATCTTGCTAGGTTATTTTCTAGTTAATGATGCCTGAAAGTTAAAGGAAAATGTTTCAAGTTGGGAGAAGTTTGGACAGAAATAGGGAGATGCAAGTACAGCAAATATGACACTGAAACAAAACCAGTAACACACATACAAATAGTTTAACAAATTGAACAGCATATGCCAAACAAATTGATATACACATGAAATACATCAATACATGTGCTGTTTGTTGTTTTTTTTTTGTTTTTTTTTTTTTTTTTTTTTTT
>NDXB01006651.1:0-54948 GCA_002631895.1 Agapornis roseicollis | reverse complement strand
GTTTTTTGACAATGTTTGGCCATGTTTGCCTTTTTTTTTTTTTTTTTTTTTAATAGCAAGTGAGTAGCCCAGGGAAGTGACTGCAAATTAGAGTTGTGGATTTATGGCAGCAACAGTGCGCTGAAGCAGGCAGAAAAATCTGGACAGCACTGCACCATTTTTTCCTGGTGATTTTGAAGCAGTCAGTGCCAATAAGAAGAAAGCATAATTTGTCCTTCTAAGCTTCTCCCTACTCTATAGATCAAAAAGTACTCATTTTTTCTGTTAGTAAACAGAAAAGGAAAGGTTATCTCCTCTGTTGGTGGTGCCTCTCTAGCCCCCTCTGCACCTGCCTGGGGCTGCTGCTTGCCAGTTTCAGCCAGTGACTGGCTCCAACTGCACCTGACATCCCTGAGCCCACATGAATCACCAGCCCGAGCTCATTCATTTGCATTAAGCTCTGAATTTCTGTTATAAAGCAGCAATCATTGGCATGGTTTCATCAGTCAGTCCAGACAAGCATTTGCTGACATTATTTTCCTGAACTTAGTAAGGGTTTCTGAATCATAGAATCAAATTAAGGCGATTCCCAATTCAGTGGCTGAGATCCACAGTCTAATTGACTTAATGATTAATCCCTCTTGCAATTATCTCAGTCATTAAACAGACCCTCCCACCTTCTTCCCATCTGCTCCCAGAGGGATGGGGAGGAGAATCGAAGGAATGTAACTCCCATGGGCTGAGATAAGAACAGTCCAGTAACTAAGTTGTAACTCAAACCACTACTGCTATCACCAATAATAATAATGATAAGGGAAATAACAAGGGGAGAGAATACAACTGTTCACCACCCACCAACTGATACACAGCCTGACCCAAGCAGTGATCTTGCCCTTCTGGGTAACGGCCCTCAGTTTATATACTGGGCATGATGTGCTGTGGTATGGAATCCTCTTTGGTTAGTTTGGGTCAGGTGTCCTGTCTCCTCTTCCTCCTGGCTTCCCCTCCTTCCTGGCAGAGCATGAGACTCACAAAGTGCTTGCTCAGAGTTAACATTACTGAGCAGCAACTAAAACCAACAGCGTCATCAGTGTTGTTCCTAGGCTGAAAGTCAAAAACACAGCACTGCACCAGCTACTAAGGGGGAGAAAAATGACTGCTACTGCTGAACCCAGGATACTAGTCTTTTTCTGTTTACCCTGGACTCAGTTATCTGTTACTGTCAAGTGGAAAAGTCAAAGCAGTCTCACCTCTTCTGTGTCCATGGATAGCTCTTACCTTTGGAAAGTCAGGGATATTAAACTCTCCTTGTGGCACACAATACATAGCTGATAAGTTTCTGATGCCATGAAGGCTGAATGAAGTGATAGCCTTTCCTTTCCAACTAGTATTTAATACATTTGCATATATGTAAATATCTCCTTACCAAAAATGGTTTCTTAAATTAGAAAAAGTACAGCAATCCAGAGATTGGACATCTTTTCTTATCAGTAAATGGCCATATGGGAACACAGTGTATGCAGATTGTCTTCCTCAAACAGGGGTCAGTCTGCTGTTTACATACATAGAATCATAGAATCATAGAATAGTTAGAGTTGGAAAGGACCTTAAGATCATCTAGTTCCAACCCCCCTGCAATAAGCAAGGGACACCTCACACTAAACCATGCCATGCAAGGCTTCGTCCAACCTGGCCTTGAACACTGCCAGGGATGGAGCAATCACTACTCCCTTGGGCAACCCATTCCAGTGCCTCACCACCCTAACAGGAGAGAATTTCTTCCTTATATGCAATCTAAACCTCCCCTGTTTAAGTTTCAACCCATAAACAGCAATTGAAAAAAAAAAACCAACCCAATTTCACAAGATTTTGGAGTCTTTCTTTTCTTAGAAATGATCTGAAGACATGGAGAATAAACAATATATAAGAATTTATCAAGTTTTTCATGAAAGAAATTCACAAAAAGAATACTGGTGGTAACAATAGAACAAGTAACAATAGAACTAAATGAAAGTCCTTTATCTTTTTTTCATCACTCTTATTCCCGAGTGTGAAATAAGAGCTAAGCTTCATTATTATAGGTTACCACCTTTAGAGTATCTACTGTTTAAAGTCACAATAATGATATAGTTTTCTAAAGAGGATAAAATGATAGGAAGAAAACTCTGAGTGTGATTTTTTTCTGTGAAAACAAGAAATCAAAAAAATTCTAAATCACCAGTAGTCATATTTTTGACTCAAAAATGTATGCAAAAAATACTACATAGTGGAATGTTTCAGAAAGGCATGGAAGATCGGTGCTTCAAGTCATATTTAGGGTTTGGATTGACATTTGCATGCTCAGCAGCAGATTTTCCATAGAATCTGCAAGCAGTAGTTTGTATGTACTCCCACAGAAAAATAAATATGACCAAAAGAGGGCTGCTTCCATGTTGTTAGTATTGATTCTCTCTGAATTAAATTCCCAAAATAAATATTGCCTCTCCAAAAACCCAGGTTGGATAAAAACTGACCTGAAAAACAGTTTTGTAATCCAAGAATAAAATCTAAAGACAATAAGCCTACTCACAGTACTTATAAATACTTTTTGTTTCTTTATAGGAATCTCAGAGTCCTTCCAGTAAAAGTACATAATTGAATCTTTCTCATCTCCAAGGAACATTTAAGAGATGTGTTTAAATAAGGTCACTCACTAATGAAGTGTTGACAGATCAGCAGTAGGACTCAGCAGCTGTTTAACATAACATAACAACATGAGGGGAAGACCACCACATACAAAATTTAACAATGCAGCATGCAGTGATTTAGTTAGAATTTATTCAAAGTATTGGAAGCGACATGTAGGCCTAAGATATCTACCTTACAAAGAGCCATTAAGTGTGAGGTGTCCCTGCTTATGGCAGAGGGGTTGGAACTAGATGATCTTAAGGTCCTTTCTAACCCTAACTATTCTATGATTCTATGATTTTGTGCCTGGAATGCATATATGTTTGTGAGTCAAAAGATGACAGATGTTTGATAGAATTTGTTTTAAATTTTATTTAGCTGATATTACCCAGACATGGATAGGCTGGAATGCTGTCATGGATAGCTATTAACAAGCAGTAATTAATCATATGAGAAAGAGCAGTATTAAACTGAATTTCACTACAGTTAGTTCTTTCCACTCATTTTATTTCATGTAACAGAAAGCCAGATCCTTTTAATCCCTATACTAGTGTTATTTTCATTTTTCAGTTATAGGCACAGAAAGATGGCCAGTCTCTCTAGTGGGATCTAAGAGAAATAAATGAGGAATGTTATGAAAGGGTTCGGGTATCTCTGCTTTCATTTTGTGTGGAGCTCTGAGAATAGAAATGACTCTCAGGAGCTTTCATATTGATTTTTTCATTTTTGTTCACAATAAAGACTGACTGTTAGCAATCCCTGAAAATTAGCCTTGAAAAATACCATGAGTCTGAGCATCATTTTTCTTTCCAAGCAAAGAATTAATATCTTTTAAAAGTTCCTGTTCCTTTGTCATAGAAGCAATGAAAAAATAAGAATGGGCACAGGAGAGGATATTCTTTCTAATGAATCAGTGCTTCCCATAGCAGGTTCTTCTTCCAAATCTTTGGTAGTATTTGGACTGTGACATTTGATGGGCAGTCAGATTTTAGGCCAGATTTTAAACAATGGTGTTATAAACCACACCAAAAGAGAGGGGAGCACATTTTCACATTTAAGAAGTTCAAGCAGAACTTACAAGAAATGTTTAAAAATATTTTGCTCTTCTAATCTCCAGGTTTTTCTTTTGCCACACAGCCTCTCCTATAGTTTCCCGTATTAATGACAGCAAACCTGATCTGAGATGGGATCAAGCAGAGCCATTGTGGGATCATCAGACAGAAAATAATATTTTTGTCATATATTTTTATGGTCGCTCCACAGCAATCCTTTAGTTGACAGTGATCCTCAGATATGTTCTATGCTAGATTCTGACATCTAGACCTCCTTCCTCTGTTCTCACTTGTTGTGCTCAGTTGGGAGGTGGCTTGTTGGAGAGGTGTACATTCTGTTCTTCATCTTACAGTGACTAGGACTGGACTGAATGTCTGGACTGAATATGTGGCCTCACACACAGGCCTGTTCACAATTCACCATGGTGTTACTTGGGCAGACAGAACTTAATGTCTTGCTTAATATCTAGCAGGTACATTATATAAGGGAACAGTCTGGCTGAGCAATTACCTCTTATGACAGCTTTTTTTTGTTCTCTGCTGAATTGGATTTTTTTTTCCTGATTCACTGTATCTATAAAACAATCTTTTTTCATAGCACATTTCTTTCCTCTACAAATTGCTGCTAGAATGGAAGTATTTCTCTGTCACTATTTTTCCTGTTCAACTAGAACACAGGAGAAAATATATCAAAGATCTATCAGCATAAAAATTCAGTCTTATTCTGGACTCTAAAATTTCTGACCACCAAAGATTTTGATGGCCAGCTACTGATTAAAGCTTATGGAGAGAGAGCTAACACTTAAACACAGCCTTTGATGACCACTTACGTAAAAGAAAAAGTGGAGCTACAAGCAGTGAATTTTAAGACTGGCTGTGTTAGAGAAGAAATAAATAATTATGCTTGTTATGAACCCTATGACGTGGATCAAAGTTCCCAGCCACTATTCTTACTACTGTAGTCAGTAGGCTAGAAGTATATCATCAAGGCCAGGTTGGACGAAGCCTTGGGTGGCATTGTTTAGTGTGAGGTGTCCCTGCTTATGCAGGGGGGTTGGAACTAGATGATCTTAAGGTCCTTTCCAACCCTAACTATTCTATGATTCTATGATTCTATGCTGTCCTCTATGATTCTATGCTGGTATGTACCTCATATAACACAGATATTTAAGAGCTGATCTTCTAATTTGCTTAGAGTAAATAAACAAAACACTTTTTCAGCAGAAGCTGAGCTACTGCATAAAGACAGAAGCTCTTCATGAGCTGCTGCTTCTGCATTTAGCTCAGCAGCTTGGCTCCTATGGAAACCTAAAAAAAAACCAGAAATAAAAGAACTATGCTCAAACGTCTGTGAATTTCAAGTTAAAGACAGTCTTTGACTACCTTTCCAGATACAATGCAGAACATTTCTCCCTAATAAGTTTGAAAATGGAGGCTTTCTGCTACCCTTGGCAAAAAAGGTAGCAGAAAGGTCCCATACCTCTTCTTACCTCTATTTGCACTTGTGTGCATGGCCTAGATACATGTGTTGATTTCCTCATTCAACTCTTTCATTATATAAATTGAAAAAAACAATGCACCCAACTCACTGATGTAAAGGGTAACAGAGAGACAGAAATCCTGCCATTCTGTCTAACAATCGTTTAGCAGAAGTTAAATCTACAAATAAAATGAAATGGCAGTGTAAAGCACTTGTCATATGAATAATTAGACATTATAATAGCAACAGTATGGTCAGTCTGTTTTTATCTGTAGTATTTCAGTTTAGCAGCTGCTATGCCTAGCAAAGAGATGCCAGATGCAGAAGTTCCTTGATGGGTACCTGAAAATGCTGTGTGTCCTCTTGAACTTTGCTACAGTTAAGATGTTATCCTGGACCAGCAGAAAAGTAGACAGATGTTTTGCCAGCTTGGCAAATAGAAATATTTCTTCTCTGAACAAGTGGGAAATGCACTATTTTTGTCTCAGCTAGAAACAATATTTACGTTCACTCTTCAAATCATCTGCTTTAGTAATATCTAAAGCACAGAGCATGGTGTTCACAAACTTTACATATTTGTAACAAAACAAACTCAATTTTCTACACATGCTTTTACAAACCAAAATACCTGCTTCCCAACAATAGATGGGAAACGTAGGGCTCCTAAATATCTGGGTTCTGATGACTGCTCTGCTAATTGTGCATTAATACAGAATTAGATTACAGAATATGCTTCTGTAATATAGTCAGAGGCAGTTGCAAACAGACTTTGTAGAGTGAAGAAACATTAGTATCACAAGACATGTTACTGTGAATTCATGCCATCTGTGTAATGATGAATGACACCAGTGTGGATGGTATCAAGTCAGCCTACAGATTTTCTATATATACTTAGTAATCTGCAAATACAAACGGCAAAATGGCCCTACTTACACATTGCATCAAAACAGAGAGTGTAACGCTCTGTCATAATGTAAACTGGTCTGTTAAAATTATCACATTATCATAAATGAAGAAGGCATTTGTTTATTTCAACCTATTTTATTTCTTTCTTTTTTGGACATGTTTCCTTCTCATTTTCACGATTCACCTTTCATTTCACTGCTATTTTAATACAACTATTCCAACAGTTCTTTTTAACTTTTATTGTCTAATCAGTGAGACTGTCCTGAAATCCATTTTCATGGTAGTTTTAAATAGCATATTTACATTTCTTCAGCAAAATGCAAACAATATTTTCTGTTTGAAACACATGGCTAAATATTCTTTCAAGAATTTTGCTACAGTTTAAAGTTATCGATGAGTGGTCCTTTCCTGAGGTGAAGCTGGTAGTAATAAAGAGTCCAGGACAGAATCTTTACCTGTGTAAGCTGCTGAAATTGAAGTATATATGTGCATATATATATGATGAACTCTGACAGCTAGATCTCACCTATATATTAAAGAAATAATGTCAGGATTATAAATGAGACTACAATCATAGAATCACTGAATGGTTTAGGTTGGAAAGGACCTTTTAAAGATGATATTTAGATCCTCTAGTTCCAAACTCCTTGCCATGGGCAGGGACACCTTCCACTAGACCAGGTTGCTCAAATCACCATCCAGCCTGGCCTTGAACAATGCCAGGGATGGGGCAGCCACAGATTCGAGGCTCAACTTGTGCCATTGCTTCATCACCCTCACAATAAAGAATTTCTTCCTTATATCTAACCTACTTTTCATCAAATGAAATAATGCTTTGAATGAAAAAAATTTTGTTTAAAGAAGATAAAAAATGATGCACACAAATATAACAACTGTCAGGGTGCAGCATCAAAATGGGTAAGTGGAGTTAGTGTCAGCATTTTCGACAGATTTTATTCTACAGGAAGGACAAAGATGCTTAGTCAGTTCATTCTTTCTGTCTTTGTTGAGAACATGCACCCAGCAGATGGTACAAATATGTTCATTTAAGGTCTTTGAGCTCACAAATGTCATATCATGAATACAATCATAAGTACACACAAGTCTGTAATCTATTTCCTGCTGGCTCTGTGCACTTACCCCCAAAGTCACATATTTCTTCAGATAAGGTCCACAGCTGGAATACCAAGATGAAATCCCAATGAAAGTGTGTGTACATGCCTCTATCAAGGGTACACTCCACAGTCAGTTAACTGTTTGTTTTTTTTTTTTTTCTGCAGAGAAAAGTGTGCATTCAGTTTCTCACTTGTCATAACCCAACATAAAAATATTTTCCAGTGAATAATGGAATTGCCATGAAACTAAATGATGAGATAATTTCCTACTAACAGAGAATAAGATGCTAACAGTATTTGGAGTGTTTTTAAAATGTGATGCTGATTAATTCTGCATTTATTCAATGCTACATTAGATTTTTAAGTCACTCAGCATCACGTCCTTTGCACTACAGACTTCCCCAGTGCTTGCAACAAGAATAAAATGGTTTCTATGTTAAAGAGTATATAGCATCAATTAGAGTGGATAAAATATTATGAAAGTATTGTACAACATATTTATGTTATCAAAGCTCAGAATTCTGTATCTGTGGCAATTCATTGCAAAGGACTTGAGTTTTATTATTGAATTAAAATTAATATAAAAAAAATTACTGCAGATTTCTAAGAGGAGATAACTCAGATAATCATGGAAACACTATGATATAGCTAGCTTTGAGTTCAGCACCAAGCAAAGTGGTTTCTTCAGGTATCTTGCAGCCCTGCTTGGATAACTCTATAAAAAATATTTCAAAATATTAATTTTGCTACTAAGAATGTTCTTAGTTCTCAGTTTTTTAGTAATAATAATCTGTACTTGTTAAAGCACCTGTAGGCAAGCAGCTATATCACAATCAGTGATTCAAACCACCATCCCAAATGAATTTCACGAGGTTTCTTATAACTGTATTCATTATTAGTACAGACATTGATTCAAGCTATTTTTGTTCTCGGAAAGATGAGTAGCAATGTATTTTAATTCTCATAACATTATTTAACCATTTTTTTTTTCCCTGTGTAAATCAATAATTGATAACACAGTGAATCATCTCATTTTAGAAAGAAGTGTGACAACTACTAGAGCTATGAGATGACACTAATAATTTGTTTTTCCATTTTGTAGATGGAAAATAAGTAATTTTAAAGTTTAGTCACAAGAACTGTGATATTGCTTAAGCTGAAGAGCAGTATTTTCATGCCTCTTGTTCAAAAAAAGTTCCAATAACCCCCACCTCAACTGAAGAAAGATTTGAGCCTGCATTTCCAAAATCTTGGCCAGAAAGCCTCTTTAGATGCTTGAAGCTCTGCAGCTGTTCTTGACTGCAGGCATTGCCCTTCTGGTTTGGCTGAGTATCTAGGGACTTATTTCATGCCTACACCTGTCAGGGGGTCACAGGTTTCAGGAAGCAATTCAGTATTCATGAGTCTAGAGAAAAAATGAAGCTGTAGGGAGTGTGTAGGGAATGCTTGCCAGGAAAGTGAGAAGGAGGTGGAGTTCTTGATGCTGCTGTAATGAATGCTTTGCATTTTGCTTTAAATGAAGAAAATGCAGGAGTAGCACTGTAAGTAGGGATCATCACGCAAACTCAGGACAACCTTGGGGGTCTAAGGTGCTACTACATGATATTGAGTTGACATAGACCAGAAAACTCAAGTGTGGCTTTATTATATTTACATCTGGTGCTGGGTGCCTAACACCACACCAGCCTTTACTTGTGATTTCCTGGGATAGGGTAGTTTGCTTCCCCTGTGGTTGATTCCACCTTTTCTTTGGTTTATCCCTGTTGCCCCAATTAACTAGCTTTCTCCTCTTCCTTGTTCAGATTCCTTGGCCCAGTCCCTTGAATAATTGACAAATTAGACGGAGGCTGCGGTTAATGTGTGGTACTAACCGCGGCTCAGTTTTATTTAATAACACTGTGTTACCCTGTGCAGTGAATTGTGACTAATCGCTTCTCTACGACTCTGCCAGTCTGTGAAAAGGCCAGCATTGCAAACTACCAAATCAGAACTCCCCACCAAATCTCCGTAAGCATATATAAAAGGTAAACTTTGGCAAATGAGGTCTGGGTGGTAGAGGAATTAAGTGCTTTGATGAAAGAAATGTGCCCACCTCTGACTCCCCTTCAAGTTTGCAATTTTCCCCTCAGGTGTAATCATAGAATCAACTGGTTGGAAAAGACCTTTAAGATCATCAAGTCCAACCTTTACACTAGCACTGTCAAGTCTACCACTAAATCATGTACAGAACAGGTTTGACCTGCATATCTTGTGAAAAGCTCTTCCTCTTTGTCTTTCTCAGCAAACAAAAACTGTGTTATACAAACCTGTGTAGTTTCTGTTATTTGGTTTATCATGTGTGGTTTTGAATTTTTATTTCAATCAATAAATATCATGTCTCCCTCTCTTGCTTTCTTTCTTAGAGGCAAAAAGTACACAATGGCTCTTTAATATTTAATTAATGGGATCGTTTTACAGGTTTTAGTTTAAAGGTAACCATAGCACAAATACATTCATTATTAATGGCAGAACGGCAGCGTAGCTTCTTGGGAACCCTCTTTAGTATAATATGAGAACCCCTGTCAACAGAAAACAGTGCTGATATTGTTGTTAAGTGTGACAAATTGGCAAATGCAATGGGCACCACACTGGAACAATGCAAACTGCTCCTATCAATGGAAGAGGCGATGTTTAAAAGTGAGGTGAAGGGAGACAGTGAGAGGCTATCGAGGAAGGTTCGATTCCGTGTTGCATCCTCGCACAGTGGAAGAGTGCTGAAGGAGGTGTACGCCGATGGGGAAGCTGCTGACTCGCTGGACTCTGAGTATGCTAGTAGCTCCGAGACAGACCAAACCAGCCGGCTGAGTGAAGTGGATGGGCAGCAGAACGGACACGTAGGGTCTGAGTGTGACGAAAATGAGAATGAGCAGGACGACTTGCTCATTTTAGTCAGAGCCACTAAAGAGAGAGGTTTTGGTACAAAGCGAGTCAACATTCTCAGCAAAAATGGCACAGTCAGGGGAGTCAAGCATAAAGTCAGTGCTGGTCAAGCCCTCTTTGACAATTTGGCAAAAGTATTTCAGGTAGGTGATTGTGTTCTGCTGGCTTTAAGCCCTGTGTCTGTCCCTTTTAACTCCCCTTGTTATTCTTCCCTTTGTCCAAACCTCTCTCATTTTTGATTTCTCAATATTATACCTCTTTCCTATTGCTATCCACTTGCTGCTGCTGCACAGAAGAGGCTCATAATGCTCTATCTGGTGCTGCACAACAGCTCCACACTCCAAACCGACTGAACCTTTTCTTTCAAAATTGACCTAAGGTTTACTGAGTTGAAATATGTAAGCTCTGTTTCCCATGTATGGGCCAGAACAGAAACATAACATAAGAATTAACTGAAGCTTTATTGGAGATCTCTATAGATCCAGTGTACACAGACAGATCCTGTTTCCACTCCTATTATATTAGTCCTAATGAGTTTACAATGTTATCTGCTGTCCCCCTCATGTAAATATATATACTTGCAAATTCCATTGTGTTTAAACTGCAAAGTAAATGAAATTAGGTGCAGGATGGCAGCAATGATGGTTTTCCACATGAAAACTTCCGAGGAATTAAACTGTAGTCAGTGGTCTCTTACTAATATCTGTTTTCCATTTATTTTGTAGAGGGAGCAGAATATCTGTATTTGAAACAGTGTATGCCATACTGATGCTTTACACAGAGAAACAGGGGCCTCAGGAAAATCAAGATGAAAGTTCTAAAAAATTTAGCTCATATATATTATTTATCTATATACACTATTCAAGCCTTTAAATATACTATTGAAAGAGCAACAAATATGAAACCAAACACTTTCTAAAGTTTTTTATAATACAAAATTATGAAGGTCAGTTAAATTAACATAGTTGGTTTCAAGACATTGTTTTAAAAAACATTTATGCAGTTTTAAAGCAGAGGAATTTGATATTAGTAATGACTTTTATGAATTGAAATCTTCTAAAGTTATTTTGTAATTTGAGACTAAGTAATTTCATAATTAATTTAGGAATGGCTATAGAATAATAGTTTCTTGCTTCTGAGTATAAATTTATCTTCTTTGTTGTAAATAACTTATAACAGTCTTTTTGTCAATACCTATGTTCTTGTGAAAGTTGGATGTTTCAAAGATGAATTAGCTGCTCATTTCTGTTCTTTACATCACATAGCACTCAAATAGCTCGCTCTCTTTCAAGCCCCTCACTGAAGAGTTTGTCCTTGAGTTCTCTACTCTGATAAAATGTGTAACAAACTCACTTTCTCTAAGTAGGTATGGGTTAGGAAATGTTAACTGGAGCATGTCTGGGTTTTTCTCCAAACTTGATTCCTAATATTTTTCTGTGTTGTTTCACTACATGTAGTACATAATTTCATCTCAGTATCCTCATTCCCTCCTAAAAGCTTTTTTCTACTGCATTAGTGACACCCAGATAAGAAATCTGAATCAGCTAATAAAATGGACCCATTTGAAGACATATGTAACTTATTAGTGTCCATGCTGTTTCTACCTCTGTTTTTGGGTTGGAAGTTCTTTAGATGAGGTTCATGAAATCAATGTACTTTGATTGCAGTGTTCTTTTATTCCTAGCAGAGCTACAGCTCGAACCAGCTCTATCGCCATGAGGTGTTTTGCTGGAAGAAAGTAATGCTTGAGAGGAGGCATAGCCATTTGATATCTTCATGAATTTCTATGTAGCTAAGTTTACCACAGTCCATAATTAAAACCTGCAAAATACTGAATGGTTTACAAGATGATGAGGATCTTGTATTGACAATATTTTGCAGCAGAAGAAAGTGGAAGAATTAGATTGTCAGGTGAAAACAAACAAAACAGTTTTTCATTGAGTACGTAACTAAAGAATTCTCTGCTACAGGCCAAAAGAGTAGAATCATAGAATCACAGAATCAAGTAGATTGTAAAGACCTTTAGGATTATCAATCTGAACCATTATCCCAGAACTGCCAGGACCACCACTACACCATACCACTGAGGGCCTCATCTACACAGTTTTTGAACACTTTCAGGGACTGTGATTCCACCACTTCCCTGGGCAGCCTGTTCCAATATCTGACCACCCTCTCTGTGAAGAAATTTTTCCTAATATCCAATCTAAACCTTCCCTGGCACAGCTTGAGGCCATTACCTCTTTTCCTAGGCAGGTTCTGAAAGCAGATGAATGAAAAAGATGGGAAATTGAGCAGCTTCTGCTTAGACAAGTCTGGATGGCTGATTTCCAGAAGTACCTGTATATTCTTACCTAAAGCATCTACTGGATCAAAGACATAGTAATACAGAAAACATAATGATTTGAGGTTTCTACACAAACAAATTCCCATTTACCCAGAGATAAGAGTCTAGTGAAGCAGAATGACAGTTTGCATATCTTTTATGCTACTGTGAGCCAGTTTCCTATGCCACATGGTGAACACAGAGGAGAGCAAAACACAAGGGTTGGCTTTGGGACTGATTAGGAACTGTCCGATCTCAATGTGAAATATGATCAGAATCCATCCAATTACAAGTGAAGAAATGACCTTCAGGATGAGATTAGAAGATGATTTCTAGTTTTCTGTAAGTATATTCCAGATAAGTAATTGCACAGTAATGCCACTTAGAGAGCACTAGAGCTCTTTATTCAAGTATGTGATAAAATAGAAATATGTCTTTATTAGAAGATACAACTCAAAATCTGGGCATTTTTGTAAGTTCTCTCCTTGATTATGGGAGGTCACCTGCACTTGCATTTTTCATTTCTCTTAGATAAGCAACAGCAGGTGTATAACAATAGTTAATGTGTACAATGTCCCTCATCCCTGAGGGGAGCCCATCTATGCCCCTTTGATGATTCAGCAGTAGATGAGCTCATTATACATTTCTCAGAGTCAGTGTCAAAGCAGATAGTTATAATCTCAGAGTATGCACATGAACTCTTGACAGTCTTAAATCCAGAGCACTGATAAACTCTTGAATGCAAACACTTCTTATTCTTATTTAATAGATCACTTATTAACTAAAATGTGCATACAAGAAGGCAAATACTGAGTATGTGTGCATCCTGTGACCCTGAAACTAAATTTTTAGTGATTTTCTGCAATGTCAGCATTCTGATTCTTCAGCCTTTCTACAGAATTGGTTTGGGCAGTTTCTTTCCACACCATACTCATCCGAAAAAGATCACACCTTCTGCAGTTTTGGGGAATTTTAAGAGAGTGATGTAATACAGGAAGTTTTTCTAGATGAAAAGGTGGTTGTAGTTGTTGTAGTTACATGATACAAGGCTGGCCTGGGAATGTATATCTCCTGCCAAGCAGACATGCATCCCCTACTACATCTTCTATACACTGAGTGGTACTTCTGTGTTATGCTTTTATACACTGAGCACTACTTCTATATTGCTCTTTTATACACTGAGCACTTCGATCACCAGCAGAACCAGCAATTTCCCATTTCCACTGTTCCCCAAGAAGAGAAGCTAAGTCCCTTGCAATGTGTCTGTGTCACTGAGTGTGAGCTCCTCCAGTTCTGTGACAGTCAAAGGCCTGTCCTGCACCATTGCTGAAGCTGTTGTGAGCCCACTGAGAGCAGCTGTGTGTGGCTAGGACTAGCATGGCCATGGGGACAGGATTGGATAGAGCAGGACATGTCCAGGACATGTCCAGCAGGACATGTCTCAGCTTCATGGCAGGACATTCAGTGGGCAGAAAGGTGCAGGAGAGACCAGCCTTATCAATGCTTACAGGGATCATGGTTTCCATGGCAATCTCTTCAGCCCTTTCCTCCCAGGGGTGGATGCCATAAGGAGAGTGTTGACATGGCAACCACATCCTGGGGTGGATCCTGCTTGGTGAAGAAGGCGGAAGGCCAGTCAGTGGTCATCAGTGGAGGGCAGGGATAGTCATATATGTCCACCTGTCATGTGCACCTATCCTGGGACTGGAGGAGTGGCTTCCTGCAGGGCTGAAAATACAGTGATCAGTCAGGAATATTTTATTTGTGAAAAATATGCACTACTGAAAAACCTGAATAACAAAGGATTTGGAACTCCCAGTTTCCCTATTCATGAGCCTCCTTGGTATAAGTGATATTATCTCCTGCTGAAACACTAAATCTGATGGCATCAGCAGCTCTGGAACTGACCTGGGATGTGACCTGCTAATTGCATAAGAAGCATAAGTCCCTTTTCTGTATATCCAAAGCAATTGTGGTCTTCTTTCAGAATATTACTAAAATTCTATTTTCTAATGCTTGGAATATTGTCAAAGTGCCCATGGGTATATTTTTCCCATAGAAAGTAGTAGAGAAATGGTTCTTGTTTCCTTGAAATAAATATAATTCTCTTCATTATCAATTTTTATGACTAGGCCAACCCTATGATGTCTTCCATGTAACACAAAGCAAAAATCCTTGGGTTGCCTGCACTAAGTAGTGCAGCAATCATTTCATGCCAGACCGCGTTTCTTTCAGTGTAATGGAGCTCAGACAAAGGTTATACACAGGTGTCTCCTCATCTGCACTGTTTCAGCATTTCCATACTTACACACTCCACTGCCCTTCCACCCTCCTCTGAAAGGTCACCTTCTGCTAAATTAGCTACAGATCTCACTCTCAGGCAACACCTGCTGACATCTATTATGAAAGGGTAGGGCTGGTTAACAAATGCAATTAATGCCTTTGTGAACATTGCAGCAGAGGGGATATGGATCAAGAGTCAGACATAATGTACCTCGTCTTTACCATATTTTCCATCTCAGTGTCTAAGGTAGAGCTAACATCTAAGGTTGCCAAATGCAAGTCAATGTTCAGCCTGATAAAGGATTAGCTTATTAATTCTTAGATAGAGAGGCAGGAAAGAGTTAAGAATTAGGTGGAAGCTTGTTAAGAGGAAGCTTCTGGGGTGGTTAGGTGCACCTTCATGTTTCTTGTAGGTGACCTGGAAAAGTGAATACACAGCAGGACATGCAGAGTTTACAGATCAGCTAGGTGATACCATAGAGGAAATAAAATTAAAGTCAGCAGCAAAATCAACTGTCTCCCAAAGAAGGTGGATGCAGAAAAGCACCATTAAGGAAAGTTTATGGTTCAATAGCACAAACAAAGGTTCTAAGGTGAGTTGCGCATTGTATACCACTCTAGTCAGGAGCATCTATCACGACAATCCCCCACACTCTAGGGAGAGGAGAGAGAGAGAGAAAATTCTGCACTTCCACTGGAGAAATTATGATGTGCTCCTTGGTTCTTTGGCAAATGATCAGAGCTGTCACTCCAGCATCACTGGACTGTGAACTCACAGACTTCTGGTATGACTGGACTAAGATTATAAAAGGTCTCCTGAATTTTTCCTTCATATTTTTATCCATACACACTAATCTGTGACTCCCAAGTGGGCATAGCTTGTAAAATGAAAATACATGCTTGTACCTGATAATAGCAATGTTAGGGAAACCTGACAATAACCTAAAGCCATAGCATTTGCTGTGGTAATACCACTTACATGGGTGAAGATGAATCCCAGTGAACTGTAGATATGTAGGTACTTCCTCTGAGATACAAAGTTCTAGTCTATGCTTCTA
The DNA here is from genome assembly GCA_002631895.1 of Agapornis roseicollis. Lineage (NCBI taxonomy): Eukaryota > Metazoa > Chordata > Aves > Psittaciformes > Psittacidae > Agapornis > Agapornis roseicollis. The sequence continues at coordinate 39,163 of NDXB01006651.1, read as the reverse complement.
GTGCTAGCAAGTCTAGAACACTAATTACTCAACAGTGTCACACTGAAATCCACTGAAGGACAGGAAAAATTGTAATGATGCAGGACACCAAGTGACTATGAAAAGTAGGTTTCTGTTGTTACAGGAAAACTGTTAGAAGGACAACTGGATAACCACTGGAACAGGCATCATGTCCTTTCACCACTTCCTTTGTGCTTTCCTAAGTGCTTTGGTCTGTGACCACAGTGCATAGGACAGTGTTTCAGCTAATTCAGCTGATTAAGTCACAGTTAAACCAGGCAATTTCTGGAGCTGGTGGGTGAACAGCCACTCTGATTTAAAAAGGAAGATATTTGGATCTGTGAGATTTTAAAAGGAGCCTGTGGTTGGTCAGTAGTTAGTATATTGTATTGGCATTTATTGTTCTCATGGAATCCTATAAATCAGCTGTAAAGCACTGAGCTCAGACAATTATCAGACTGTTTATGATATTTTAGGGTATGATATGATTATCAGACTGTTTATGATATTTTAGGGTTTGCTGCTATTGGACTTGAAATACATATTTGACATGAATTTGAAATGATCATTAAATAAACTTTAAACCTCTGAAAGTGATATGCAAACTTTGAGTTAAAAATGTAAGTAAGAGATAAGGGATATCTTTACTTTTCAGCATACTCAACACTAGGAAGCTTAGCAACAAAATCATGGTTAAATTTGCCATTTCTTAGGAGTGAATCAATAACTGTAGAAAAAAAAATTGTTAAACTTCTATGCTGGTGGTCTGATGAGCATGCACTGGACAAATTTCCAGAGCACCACATGGCCTCTGAGTTATCTTTGTTGTGATGATCCTTAAATGAAGATATAAAAATGAGGACACTGTTCTTGAGACACTCAGATGCACTGTACGAGACAAAGCAGAGGGAAGCCCTGAGACAATAAATATTTCTGTCCTGTGTTCACATGTTTCTGCTTCAGAAGATATAAAAAGCAGGTACTTCATTTGCTTCTTGAATCACACCTACATTTGCAAGTGAGTGAAAATTGTTATGACACTGAATTAGAATTAATATTTCTCCACTCCCTGCAATATTTTTGTCTGTTTAGCATTGGCAATGACTATGTAAAGTGCAAGACAACTGAGAATTAACTTTCACAAATTTTTCAGTAGATGTCAAGCAGTAGTGGCATGAGCCATACAGTTTTGAATCTGTGTACATCAGCCTTCCCTGAGACAGAGCCTGAACTGACACACTCCCTAGTAAGGGTCTGTGCAACACACTGGAGTCTCACAGAATCACAGGATCAGCTAGGTTGGAAAAGACCTGTAACGTCATCAAGTCCAACCATTACCACAGGACTAGGAAGGCTAAACAATTATCACTGAGGGCCTCATCCACATGGGTTTTGAACATTTCCAGGGATGAAAGCAGCAGCAAGGAAAAGATAATTTTGCACTTCATTAGCACCTTCTCTTCTCTGTTGCTAGAAAACAGCTTATAACAACTGACTGGTACTGAGTAGTATTGTCTCAGGCTTGCCCCAGCCAGAGTCTCAGTGCCTGTGGTCTAAGCAGGTTGTGCAGCCTGTAGGAAAACACAGAGCTGCTGCCCTGGGCTGCGAAAGAGAACAAAATTAAATTGTTCTCTCTGTAAAGTCTACGCTATATGTCTACTTTCCCAAACGAGTCATTTATTAATAAGTCTCATTCCCTGACCTTAACCTTTGCATGACAAAAAACACTGTACCAAAGAAGGTATGGTGATACTGCAGGGAATATCTATATACAGAATATGTAGTGCTAAAGTGCACTAAGACTTCAGGTCTTCAGATTCAAAAATCCCATAGACTTCTGTCTTAGATGTCAAGATCCAAAACTGTGATACTTCAAACCTCTCTTTGATGCCATCTTGTCTCAAATGCAGCAAAAGCCTTTAAGTGATGAAAATTTGACTAATGATCTGCCTTGGCCTTGTGTCTCAGTATCTCAAGTATTGACAGGACATGACAGTTACCTCCCACTCATGTCCCACGGAATCACAAAAACAGGCATTTCTTTGCCTGTTTCACCTGCAGAGGACTTGATGCATTCCTAGTGGATCAGATCCTACACAAAACACTGCTTTGTACAAATCGTGTCTGCAGGAGGCAGTGGTGGGAGTTATACTTTTAATTAAACAGTCATAGGACAGCATGAATAAGTTACTGGAGCAGGAGTGGGACACAGGCTTGCTGATTCTTGACTTGCCATAACAAATATTACTAATATACAGCTGTCGTGGTTTAAACCCAACCAACCACGCAACTCATTCACTCACTCAACCCCCCTTCTTGCCCTCCCCTGCTTCCACAGAGATGGGGGGAGAATCAAATAATGCAACTTCCACAGGTTGAGATAAGGACAGTTTAGTAACTAAGGTATAACACAAATCACTGCTGCTACCACCAATAATAATAATGATACAGGAAAAGAATACAGCATCCCATCTACCACAACAGATAACTCATGACACCCCACCAACCGAGTGCTGACCAACCACCTCTTCCAACCACCCCGAGAGAACTAGGCCTTCCGGATCCTCCCCAGTTACATCCTGGGCATGATGTGCTATGGTATGGAATACCTCTTTGGTCAGTTTGGGTTCTGTCCCTCCTTTCTCCCAGCCCCCCTTCTCCCCAGCAGAGCATGAGGCTCACAAAGTCCTTGGTCAGGGCAAACATCGCTCAGCAACAACCAAAAACATCGGCCTTATCAGCCTTGTTCCNGCTTGCTTAGCTCAGCAACAACCAAAACCATCGGCCTTATCAGCCTTGTTCCCGGGCTAAGTCAAAACACAGCTACTAAAGAGAAGAAAAACTGACTGCAACTGCTGAACCCAGGACAACAGCATCATGCTTGGTTTCCATTTCTTTCTTTCCTTCCCTTAAACATTATAGTGATGGCATTGTGTCAGCATGGAGATATCCTATGAAAAAGCTAGAAAAGCTGTGACTTGCTTGCTAGGGTCAAGAAGTAGAGAGGAGATTGAACCCAGGTGGCCAAGACACGAAAGACTGCGAATAGCCATGTTTTCCCACCTTGTTTCATCCTCTCTCTTTAAATCTAAGAATAAATTTGCTTTCTTTTTGAAATGAAGAACCAGTGTACTTGCTTTTAGGCAATGGATGTGAATGTCAAATGGAAAAACATTCCTCCTAGTTGTACTAAGTGAGATTCCTGAATCATATTTGCCTCGGGAAATTCTCTGAGCTGAAAATAGTCAAAAAATGAGAGAGTATTAAAAGGAAATACCATATATGCTTGTCATCCTCTTACTCTTAATTATCTGTCTGATAGAAAACCTGGAATACCAGATGAACACTGAGTCCCTGCCTATGTAGTGCTCTGGGACTCTTGCATAATGTGCCTTTGTGGAACTGCTCAATAAGGTGCTCAATCTTTGAATTAACATGGAAAATCCTTCATCTTACTTCAAATGGACTTGAAAAAGAGTAATGCTATATAAACAGCCTATGAAAAAAATCTTAGGATGCCAGTACAGAATTTCTTCTGGCAGGATTTTTTTTTCTGAATTCCCTCTTACAACAGAGATGAAAAAGATGAACTGATTACTCTTAATCATTATTAGTAACAATAACCCTTCACTTTTTCTAGCTGTGGAGCTCAACTCAGTAACTCAACAGGACAATTAGGAGAAAATATTTCTTGAAGTATTCTTAAAACTAGGAACGTCAAGAAGAGTTGGGGCTATTCCCAGCCTGCTAGCTCATTTGCTATTGAATATCTTCATGCATTTGGCACAGCACATACAAATTTTGTGGAACGCATAAAGCTGAAATAAATTGCCTACAAATATGAGCTGTTCTATATACTTAATTGCTAGCATAAGTTTTGGTCATTGATCCCTATTTTATGTGCAAACAAATGACTCTGCAAGCAAATATTTAAGGGTCCTCATTGCACCTGAGTGTCTTAGGTAAGGTGTGTTTTAGTTAAATTTACAAATATGGAAGCAAATATTTGGCTACACTGGGCCAATGTGTCACAAGATGGCACAGCTGTGCAGTTGTGCAATTGCAGAAATAGGGTAATAAGGAAGATGAAACACAGCTCCATTATTAAAAAACAAAAAAAGGTTCAACAAAGTGAGGAATTTTTACCTTAGTGGTATGATTCTCCAGGTTTGAGCTAACGCATTGGTTTCATGCCATTATAAGGCATTAGCAAAGTTCTACTACTAAGTTAATTACATTACAATTCCATCTAGTTTACGGATTTCAGAACTTTCTGAGTTCTGAACTAGGATTTGCAATCAGTTACACTAGAAATCTGACACAAACTAGACAAATATACATGTACGTATGCCATCGTTACTGTGTTACAATGACCCAGGAAAAGTGTATTTTAGCAGCTGACCAAAACCACATTTCAGAAGTCACGTGCTGCCAATTTAATTGGCATGTAGGTCATTGAGGACTTTTCCTTCCCCAAGAGAGAAGAAATGATGCCATGCTTTATTTTCAGATACTGCTTGCGAGACTTCTCTGATCTGTCAGCAGCCTGCTCTGACATTTGTCTCCCAGTATGGACAGTTTATTACTTTATTACACCAACACAAGGTACATGATTAACAGCTTGAAATAAAGAAATAGTCAAAGAAATACTATTCTTTTTTTTTTTTTACTATTTTTTTTTTCTGGAGCTTCATTCTGTGTTTGGAAACATCATAAGTTTATAGCTAAAGTTCAGTAAAATGTGCTTCAGAATGGAATTTGCAGCTAGAGAGAAAAGGGTACAACTTTAATCCATGAAAACTTTCCTCATTGTTGCAACATCCAGTACTAGGTAGTACAAAGCATGAAACTCAGATCTCACTAATTTTTTCTAAAACTTGATGATAAATAGTAGGAAAGCATCCACATTCTGTTGATTTTGAAAAGGAGCTAGAAAAATACATCTCCCCATTCAAACAAGCTAATATTGTGGTTTTGGTTGACAGAGTAGTTATGCTGTGGAGAGGCTGCCACAGTGTGACTCTTTACAGCCTTCATCATACAAAGCAACAGAAATGGTCACAGATGAGCAGCTGGAGTCAGTGAAGTAGAGACTAATTTCACACATGGCAGAAAGAAGACAGGAAAGCCATCATTCATCGCTAGTAGACTTTGTGGAAAGCATTTTAACAACCGTAGTACAATTTTGCTTTGGAGACACCATTCATCAATAATGTCAGAGGAGAATGTCTTCTGTACTGCAGAAATACCACACACAGGCTTGTTCTTTCTCCACTTCTTACAGAGAAATATAGAAACTTACTGGCCAATACTTGCACATGGTATATTCTGCATTGACAAATCAGTCAATGCTGGTGCAAAGGCATAGAAATTTTTCTTTGGGATTGACTCCTGCAAGCCTTGCTTGGAATACTACTGATTGAGAATCATCTAACAAGCTTTAAAAATATTAAGGATTTACAGCAGTCACACACTATTACTTAAGAAAAGTCTATTTCTCCATATAACTTCTATAAGACAGAAAGCAGTCAGTTTCTAAATCTGCAACTGAAGTTATAGCATTTTAAAGAAAATGTGATCTTTTCTTGCCCAGCTTCCCATGTCCCACTCTTGATTTACTAAAACTAAATGCAAAGGACTCTGCTTTCTAGCCCCACATGCAACTCTGAAGCATTCTGTTGCTGTTCAATTAGAAAATGCCATAAGAGACAAATTGATAGACATAGCAAAATATGAGACCTTTAAACATTATTGCTGGAGTTTCTGCCACATATCACAGATCTTAATCTGCCTCTTGAGAACTTCCCTTTCCAGGTGTGGGCTGATGCTTTCAATCATATTCTCAAACATGCAGTGGATAAGTCCAGTTGCTCTTCCAAATCCCACCATGATCCAAAAATATAGCCAGCTAATATAGTCCCTCCAAGACCAAACTTAAGCTGTCAGGAAGACTTAAAAGAGACAGACGTTTCTAAATGACTTGTTCAGTAAATAGATTCTGCAAAATTTTGCTGTGGCATCTAGTGTTTTTGTATCTGCTGGGTGGTCAGGCAAACAGAAAACCTATCTCCTTGGTACATGATGTTCTCACGGATCCTCATGTGAGATGCTGTGGAGTAGAAGGGTACTTTTACAGGCCAGTACTTGCAGCTGGATACAGGTGACTGATACTATCTTTTTTTTTCTTTTTAATCTGCTGCCACTGATCAGAAGCAGCCTTGACCCATGTAATTCCTTCAGCCAGGTTGTTTTATCCTCAGCTGCTCCAGCAGTTCTCTTTTGAAGTCACAACAGATAAGGGCAAGAGTTATCAAAAGAAGAGAGATGTCTAGTGAATTTTCTGACCTGTCTTTCATGCAGTCTCTATTCTCATTTTGGCACAAAGTTACACAACTGGCAGTAATGTAATCAGTTTGGAATTTCAGCATTGTTTGAAGACGTGATATAATATCAGACTAAAGGTTATTATTGATTTTTCTTGTGCAGGAGATTAAATGGTATCTATGCAAAGGAGACACTGAAATATTTTTTCCAAAAGAAAAACAGATAGCCAATTTAATCACTTCAGTATCTGCATATGTAGTCATATTCCTTGACAAGAACACATTTAACTCTATGACATGATGTAGATTTTAACCCTAATATATGAACATTATGATATGAAAAGCATGATTATATGAATATCAATTTTTTGTTTATTTAAAAAATATACATATTTGGGCCAAATTCTGAATCAGACTACAGTATAGAGCTGTTCATACTGACCTTGCTGAAAAATTACCCCAATCACGGGTATGATAGATATGGAATAACGAACTTGGCAATTATTTTGACTAACAGGTTTAGGAGCCAATATAAAGCATACAACATGGTATATGTTTAGTTAAAAAGTAATAAAAAAAGCTTACAACTTCGGGTTTTTTCAGCAACAATATTTGTAACTCTGCTTCATGGAGATGTGTTCTATTTTGCTCACACAGAAATGGTGGATGAGAGATCTGTTCCCTTTTGTACACCAAAAGGGTAGCAGCCACAGTATAGGCTATTCTAGGGCAGAGCTGGTTTATGTATGCTATCCAGGAGTTGTATCCTGTATTTCTGTACCAAAATATCAAGCCCTTTATCTTTCCTTTTGGAATCTATTGTATGAGAAAAGGAATGAAGCACTGTATGCATGCAATGCAGATGGATCTTTAATTTAAAGAAATGAAGACTGAGTATATAACTAGTAATTAACTATTCAAGGTTTGAAAATGGAGGTATGAAAGTGTTAGGTATTATTAAGTAATGAGATATCTGACAGTGTAGTTCCAATTAGATTAAGTAATATAGGAGAGAAACAAGGTCCTTTGTCACTTAGTGCTACTACAGAACAAAGTAGTGCTATAACAACAAAAGATTCCATTTTATCACTCCTATATATTGAGTGATAAGGCTCTCTCTCATTGAGGAGTAAAGACTGAATCAGCACGTTACCAGCACTTTGTTGCACTAAGCATGGTTTAACTTTGCCTCATGCAAAGACCTGTGCAAAGCTCGTTACAGGTTGCAGAGTGCTTTGTGACCCTATATGAGTAAATGCTCTGTGTCCACCTGCACAATGGTCATCCTTTTCCTTAACTGTGCAGTACAAATGACCATCTTTTACAGAATAGCTAGCCTGTTTTTATCTCAGCCCAGATGAGTAACATTTTCAGGTAAAATTTTAATTGTATGAAATGTCAGGAAGGAAAAAATACACCATCTGCCAGATTGAAAATGAAAATGAAGCATGCTGGGAGGGGCAGGGTTTCCCAATTGTGTTCAACAGTCCTTGGGAATTTCAGGATCTCAATACATGTCACTTTAGCTTCCATTCCCAGGAATACAGTAAAAGAATAAATTTTTACAGAAACATTTTATCTGCCAAACTTAAAAAAAAAAAAATAAAAATCAGGTATTCCAAATCAAAACCAGACTTCATTTAACTCTTTCCTCTGATTTTATTTCTGAGGAAGATCAATTGTGAAGAATGGATTGTAATTTTGAACTTTCTCTGCAATTGCAGTTGAGAATAGCACCCTATTCCATGTATGTCATTACCTTCTTTAGTTGCATTCTGTGGGGGAAGAAGTGGTTCTGTTGTATAAGCTAGACTGACTCTAAGGTGTAAGTAATCCATGATGAAAGGCTGAAATATCTGCCAATGGAAATGCAGTAGATTTTCAACTGAGTTAAGTCTAACTGACATGGGCTTTCCTGAACACTGGTTTTTGTATGCTGATTATCAACACTAAGAAAATAAGGTACAGGTGAAAATAAGTCAGAAGTCATTCTTTCTTGGACTCTTGTGCTCTTTCCTGTGATATTCAAGTATACTGAAGGTAAGTCTCAGGAAAACAGATCCATTCACCATGCAAAGCATAGCCTGGCAGAGAAGGAAGAGCCATGTAAAATCATAAGCGGAACTCACCAGCTAGAAATATGATGAATCACATTTGTAATAAGCTCAACAGACTAGAATTCATTTTCATAGACCACTAATGCCTTTTAATTAACCAAACTGTAATTGACATTTGAGAACTATAAACTTACTGCATGAGTAAACTGCAGCTGGCTATGTTTAAATGTAAGATGACTGAGTCAGAGATCCATGTGTTTTTTTATTATTATTATTAGCATCTGTCAGTGTCTCTAGCAGTATAAGAATACATAGAGTATTTTAGACAGCATAAATGAGGGTCTCATCAAAGAGAAGAGAAAGGAAAAAGAGGGAAGGGATAGCAATCTTTTTTTAAACAACCTTTATCTGCCTGACATAGCACACTAAACAGGGTTTTCCAAAGCTGTTGCCAAGTTAAAGAGAAGTGTGCTAGGGTAGGCATAGTAATTTTTATGACAGCCATTTGCTGCTGATCAACACAAGTCTGTTTTTCTGCAGTATGAAATGTTTTGTTGAGTGAAACAGCAGTCTTTACAGACAGATGGGGCCAGTGTGCACATGATCTGCCAGACACCTCTATCTTTAACTTCCTTCCTCAGCAAGTCCTCCTCTAGTTCACTTCTGGCTAAAGCCATCCTTATTTACAAGGATGTAAGTACTTTACCTCAAAGAGGACATGAGCTCCTCAGTGATCCTTCCCAGACAGGGAACTAAAGATTCAAACATCTGAACAGTGTGATAAATAAGCAAAAGAAAAAAAGCTGCTTATAACAAAAGAAAATAGGATTTAGCCCCCACAGCTAAGGATGCTGTTTAGGACAAACGTAGTATGAGATTTGGGTTTTTTTAATAATTCTGGGTGACATCCTGAGAAATGGTACATAAGTAAATAGTAAAACTACCACCAAAGTCTGTGTAAGTAACAGGACATTCCCTCTCAAGACAATTAAACATATTTGAAAAATCCTATATGTATTACTGAAAAGCAAGCCTTAATGTAACTTAAAATTTGAACTGATAGTAAGAAAAAATAACTTCACAAGAAAAATAGTCACTTATTCAGTATTTCATAGAAATATAGCAAGTCTAGAAATATTTAACAGTTCTTTTTGGATAAGGGACCAGTGCTAGTCATCATCTTTCAAGTTGATCTACATGCTCTCTTTTATTTCCAGACCTCCTTTCGTTTTGAGTAGAAACAGAAAAAAGGAAGGCGCAGAAAAAATGAATGCAAAAACCAAACACATTTAAACTTTAAAGTTCCATTTTATTCAAGTTTGATTCTCATTTTACTGAGTCTATTTCTCCATGCTGCTAAAGAGATAGAAGTAAAATAAACACTGATCAAATGTTGAATAATAATTATTGTTCATACTCCTACATTTAACTATTATCTCTAGGTTGTAATTCACTACTGTTAAGCAACAGGAAATAAAATGGAGGACAATTCTTTTTCTAAGAATAGAGACTTATTCTCAGCTTTCCAGGGCTTGCACATTGCTTGGAATTGTATAATTAATACTAACACTCTCTTCATGACCCATCTGCTATCCTTTGTTTCAGTTCCCTGGTGTTCTACACTATTTACAGACGTAGCTTTAGGCAGACAGATGCTATGCAGCACAAGCCATACATTTTTAATTTACTGACAGCAGCATTTCTTTAGGTGACATACAGTAGGCTTGTTTTGTTTTTTAATTTCCTTACATTAATTAGTTTCTGTTTGCAAAGTACTTTGGAGAAGTAATGATGACCTCCCAATTTGCCTATTCTCTGACTAACTTCATGTTGTCTTTTAGCAGGCACAGAAAATGGGTAGGGATGATAAATTGTGAATCTACTATTTTTATGTTCAAATTTTATTTGAATTCCTGATTTTCTGGACATTAAAAGATGCCTGTTCCTTTCTCATGTCAAAGCCACATTGCATAAACTGTTATGCTGCTGTTTTATTGTCAGAGCCCTCAGAAAACTATCTCAAGGTAAACACCTGCAGACGGACAAAGTAGAAATTTAGCTTTTTTTCTTTCCTTGTTTTTCTTGTTGATGTAACACAATCATAAACCCTCACTGAGCTAATTAAAAAGCTATCCCCTTAGTTTTGCATACATCAGACATGCTACTGGAGCCAAAATTAGTCTAATATGCAATAAAGGTTCAGATCAAAATTTAGACCTAAACTAAAACACCTTCAAGTGTTCACATGGTTTATGCAAAAATATTAATTGATCTTCATATGAAAGGATAAGATGTGTGTGATGCTTTCAGCAAGTAAGATATGTCCAGAAACCTGGAAACTGTGTTCACTGCGAACGCCTCTAGGTTTGATTTCTGGATGTCTGTCTGATTAGTGTTGTGGGTCTTCTGGTGGGCTTCTGTCCCATTTTGGCTGATTCATTATATGCCCAGCTCTACTGAAACACAGGGTGGAGACTGGCTACTTTTGTGCTGGCACCATGGACTTCTCTGTCTCTCAGTTATTCTTGTATCCCTTGGGCAGCACAGGCTTCTAACTCTGACCTTACGTAAATCTTAGGAAAAGATAAGGGTTGCACTTAAATCAGTTCCTCAATAGCTGCCAGAAACATCAACTGTGGCAGTGAAGAACTCTGTCTTGAGACAATAAAGCAGAAAGCAAGAGACAGAAGAAAGGCTTCTGCATGCTGGAGGTGTTGGAAAAAGTACAAATCTCTCCTGCAGGCCTGGGGAAAACTGCATGTTAAAGTCCTGAGAGATTACTTTGACCTGGAAGAGTGATGAAGAGTAATCAGGTTTGCTGGAGGGATAGGAAATCTTAGTCTGAAATCCAATCAGTTCTCTGAAGTAAATAGAAAGAAAAAAGGACAAGGGAAACATGAGGTTTGAATTATAGCTTGAAGCCAGAAGGTTTGGCAAAGCCAGGTGAATGGGAAGACGTAGCCTGTTTTTCACACTGCACTGCAACAACTGTTGGTGACCAAAATTAAGACTAATCCTTTTGTTCATTCTTTTGATTACTACTTAAACATACCTGTATGTTAACTGTGTCTATGGAGAATTTCCTCCTAACTTTGTTTTAGCCAGAAGAACAATCTGTAGCATAGTTTTCCACCAGAAATTCCAGGGAATTTGAAGTTTTGCAAAATTTTTGCAGTTGGCAACAACATTTTGGGACAGACTATTTCTTCATAGGTCATACAAAAATTTAATAAGCATTACTGATTAGTATTTGTTTTATGCATGCAAGGACCCAAGCAGCAAATCATATATCCTGTAACACTGTAACACAATTATTCAGAAGTATAGTGTTCAACTTCCTAGTCCAGCAATTACATCAAACAAAGGGAAGTTGTTTATGTTGTCACTCACATTGTTCAACTGAAAGCCATTTATCAAACATAGCAGATAATCAAACATCAGCAAAATTAGCTTATAACTCTTCTACTAATGCTGCACGGAAACAATTGTTTCTGTGTTTGAATGCCAGGTTACAGCACACTCCAATCAGTCTTTCAACAGAGAGTAGGCACAGAGGGCAAATATGGAATAACACTTGCCAAAGAAAGTTCATTGCTAGGACAGGTGCTGGCTGAAGTTTGCATGATGTATTCTCTATAGGTGAAGGTAGGTATGAAGTGTTTTCATATTAAACATAGTGTAAAACAGCTATGAAAAGTGAAAACTATTATAAACAGCAGCATTTCCCCACTGAAAACCTGAGTTTGTTCTGCCTAAGAAAAAAGTCATATAGGTCAGTGTTGGTCATTGCCTCAAAAGCGCCATTTTGCAAATGCTGTATTTATAAGTAATCTAGCACGTTTCCTCTTATATAAGAAGTCTTGTTACTCTGAAATGAATTGATGAGGAAAAAGGAGAGTAACAGGCTATTTGATGAGTATCATCAGAGCAATTTTTAACTTTCTTTACTCTTCCTTTTCCCTATTAGCTGATTTCAGAGATGATATTACAGTTACTGAGCTAAGAGACAAAAGACTGGGTTGTGCTGTGCCCCTGCCACTGAAGGCTGAGAAGTAATTAAGCTGTCAGTGAATACAAAGATCAGTATCAGGAGAAGCAAGTGTACTTCCCATGTGGTTTGAGGACACTTTGCTCACCTGACAAGCAAACACTGTATTTTGTAAAATGCGTACAAGCAGGAACTCCCATGCAACTTTATCCGGGTGAATTGTCACTGATGTGTCCCCAAGGAATTGTGGTCCAAGACACAAAGAATCACTGTAATTTACTTCCAGTCAACCTTAGTGACAAATACTTTCACTTTCTATAGTGTATTCTAGGAAATCCTGCTATGTCATTCACTCTCTTTAATGAACGCCTCACAAATTGCAAAGTATTCCCTCCATCACATTTACTTTTACATAGCTGAATCTTGGTTATCAATTTGAACTAGCTAAAATCCTTCAAATGTATCTGTATCATTAGACAAATTAATTGATGTAAAATAATCATCACAGAGTAATGCTTTCCATGACTTGTAAAGATTGATATGCTGAAAAAAACCTCTAAAGCAATGGGACAACACCAAAATTCTGATTTCAAGAGCTATTTAATCCAAGAAATGTATGTCTCCAGAGACATATTTTGTAGGCAAGATCATAACACTGAAAGATAGCATATCAGGTGTCAACTATCTATTTTGGTGTAAGATCCCATGCACACTTTGCAAATGAAGGGGAAAGTTATATACCTTGCTGAAATTAAAATTGCACTGAGAGTTTCCTGTGCAAACGGCAAAGTAAGAACTGAATCTGCCTGTCCTAAAAACATAATTGCACATTATTTTTGCATGGTTATTGCACTGGTTTATGAACACTTTCTGAAATCAGTTTCTTTGGCTATTGTTGTTAAGAAAAGTGATGAATTATGTGTCAGATTTTTCAGACATGGACAGAGTCATAAGAATTTTCTTTGTAATGGTAGTGGCAGTTTCAAAATTATTAACAGTCCAAAGTTTATACAGGCCAGCTGTAAAAAGATTACCTCTGGGACCATTTGTCTGTCTCTAAAATTTTATTGCTATTTGCTTTGTGCTTCCTAAAATTGCATTTTTCTTGGTGTCTTTGTAAGGCTGATGAGAGGGAAGAAGAATTCAAGCCAAGTGCATCACAGAGATATCATTATTTTTAAATAATGAAAACCTGAAATAAAGTCAATTAAGTAACAAACACCCATGCTTCATTATTGGACTACCTGAAAAAGATTTTTCAACTGCATTTTAAGGACAATGTAACAGCATTTTGTAAATTAACACTGTAAATTATATTTCACTTATAAGCAACATTTTAGGCAGTTACATTAATAGATGCATAAACAGTATTTGATGAGAAGCACGTCAGTTGAAGGCTTTTTGCAACACATCAGGACTGTGTTGGAAGGCTTTGCATGGAAATTGAAAAAGGGAGACCAAATTTTGGCAATTTTGTGGTATCTCTTGTTTCCAGGATGATATTTTGGCTGTTATTACTCTTTGCTGTAATATTTTTTCTACTGTTCTCAATGATTAGATGGAGATTATGATCAGGGATAAGAAAGATAACACTTCACTGAGATGTGGTTTGATCCTCTAAATGCTTACCTTTTATCAGCTATAAAATACATTACTGTGCTAACTATGTAGCATAAGATACTTCAGGGACCAAAAATACACTACCACTTCTTCTAAGTCACTATATTTCCTTTGGAAAGAAAAAGAAAGATGAGATCTACTAATCTGACAAAGACTGTCAGGTATGGAAGACAGAAATGCAACTTGTCCATTTTCAGGCCTCTTCTGTTGAATACAGGAACAGTTCAAAGATCTGCATGATGTGAAACGAGAATGTTGGACACTTCTTTTTTCAAAGAGCTTCTAGTGCCTCATGTAAACTGCAAAGTACAAAACCTCCTCATTTGGACTAGATGACCTTTGAAGGTCCCTTCCAACCCAAACTTCTCTATGATTCTATGATTTTCTATGCTCTTTCTTCTTCCACTTCTGTATTTGTGGCAGTTTCCTTGCACAAAAAAGAAATGCTTCTCCTTTCTCACAAACCTATGTATCATTTCCAAGGGTCTTCCAGGAGACACTTTATCTTTTTAATCTGGGAAGAATTTATTGGAGATGGGTAAATATAAAAAGACAATTAAAGAGCGAGCAAGCAAGAGAGCAACAAGCATTATATCACAGTGTTTTTTCTTCCTGGGACAATTGCAGACTAGTTTAGGATTGGTCACAGGATTATCTTTTTCTCCTGATTTTCAAAAGTTTTACTTATTGCTATCATATGCAGAATGGCATAAATAAACTAATAAGAAAATACTGATAATTCTTCTAGTGCTTGGTATTTACAATCTAATTAGATATGGGCAGATATGGATCTTCTTTTGACTCATCTGAATATTGTAATAATTTTTTCCCTGGCTGAATTGAACATGAACTACTATTTTCCCAAGAGTCAGCGCCACATCTGTAGCAGGCAGTTTGACTTTAGAAAGTCTATGCAAGAAGAGGCACCAGGGTCTATCAGAGATGAACTCAAGGGAGATAACCTGTTCTCTTATCTTATCTGAGCTCTGGTCAACTGAGAGCAGGATGTAGCATGGTTGTATGAGTATGTGCTGGATGAACAGTAATAAGGACATTGGAGACAAGCTCAGCTGCAGTCTTAGTACTTTCTGAACCTGCTGATAGCTGAAACATTACAAAGAGCGGGGAGAGGCAGGGTCATGCCCTGTACTCCTTTGCTCTGGTATTGTAAGTATTTTATCTGCTTTGAAATAAAAACAGCTGGACACCCGCTGAATGGCGATCTGGGCCAAAAGATACGTGGGAAAGCCTGCAGTAGCAGAAAAAAAGGTATGATGTTACACCGTATTATCTGAGGAACAGAAAGGTTAATAGCACACATGTACATGGTGTCAGAGCATGGAAAGCCCGCCTTCTGATTTCTTTCTTTTTTTTTTTACTGTTCAGTCAAGTCATTTTAGGATGAAAGGAACAATATAAATATCACATGCAATATTATTACTATTTTCATTATTTTCATCTACACCCCCCCCCCAAATTGATACAGCCTGAAAAGTCTGAATTAGTTACATTAGTTACAGACATATATGAATATACAATGCAAATGTCTTAGGTAAAATGACATCCTAAATTTTTTTATGCTGCAGCTGATGAAAAATTTTGAGGATGCCAAACTTGAGGTAAAACTGTGCTGTTTTACAATCAGCAGTGTGTGGCTATTGTGTGGGTAAGAGAGTTGCTCAGGAGTTAGAAGATCAAAGAATTCAGGTTCTTCCAGGATCACATCCTTTGTGTATAACTGACCAGCTCCTCAATTATCTATTCCTATGAAACCAGATGATATAGTACATTCCCTGATTTGGAACCCTTGATCCAGCAGAGGAGCCTGAGCTCCTATGCAGTCTTTGGAAAACAATATATTCCTAAGATGTTCTTTGTGGGGTAGCTGAGTGCCAGAACACAGGCACATGAGTATTTGTGCTGTTTTAAAAGCTGAAAAGAAAAAAAATGTGATCTGACTGCTTTATTAGGGAAAACAAAACTAGTATCTTTATTTGGGAGTGTCCCAGACTCTTTGGCTACCTTGTTGACGAGTGCAGCTCTTGATGCTCTCGGTTGTAAATTGGCATTGATAGACTTTCCCAGCTTCCTGATGGTTATGAGGATGATAATTGGTGATATCATTCCATTGTAGATACCAAGTCCTACAGTTATGGTTCCTGTAGGTACTAAAACTGAATAAGAAAAAGCGCAGTGTTTTTGAAGTGATGTATTTAAGAGAAGGTGACATGAGCATTCAACTTGCACTGTTGCAGAAATTAGTCTTCATTCCACTGAGCTCTGCTGATATGCACAGTTTTCTGAATTTAGTATAGTTCAAGTTCTGAGTATTCATAAATATTGATATAATGCCAGACACTTGAACACAGTGCAAGCAGTATCTAACGTAATAAAGCACTTAAGAAAGTGCTTAAATTTAACTGTGCACTGTGATTTGCCGTGTGAGAGCCCATGGAGAGTTGGAACTACAAACAGTTAAGTAGAAGGGAATGTGATTTTGTACTGAGTGCACAATACAGCTGGGGACTGCAATTCCTCCTGTATGTGTACATAGATCTTACCTGCCGAAGCAAAATATTTTACTTTGGTTGATAAAGTCTGCTTGTTGGAAGTGGTCTTCTGGCAAGTGAATCAATTCTTGCTGAAAAACGCCAGTGAACATTTAATTTGAACCAGCCAACCAACAATGACAGGCAGAAGGGACTGGGTCACAACTCCATTATCATTGTACGATGGTGTTGTGATAGCAAATATCTTAGTTTTCACTAGAACACAAACCTTCAGTCTCCAGCCATTTATTTCAAAGAATCTTGCCCATTTTCATCCAAACAGTAACATGATGAAAAGTATATTTCTTTAAAAGCTATACATTTTGGAAAATGTATGTTCTGATGAAGTGTCATGTAGAAAAATATTGATACATTTTGCTGATAGCTTTTTAATTGAAAATTATATTCCAGAACATATTCATTACTTTCAGTATACAATTTGAAAGCCTTTTCAAACTCAGAAGTTAGTAAGAGCTTTTTAACTTGCAGAAATGAAAAGTTTTAATTGATTTTAGTATTTCTTTTTTTCCCTGCAAAAGATCTTCAACAAGAAAGTCATTGTTGTTTTCTTCCCTTCTGTTTCTGAGTAGAAAATGAAAAGTCCAAACCAGACTGTGGTCAGAAAATTAGTGTTAGACAATAATTCTTATTGCCACTCAGTTACTGGTACTAATTCAGCTATAAGCTATACAATATTGATTACGAAGTGAGCAGCTTAATTCAAAGCTTTTACAAATGCAGGGCTGCATAAACATATATATGTATGCACATATATGCATACATACGTATATATATGCTTGTTTTCTCTTGTTCAACATTTTCACATTTCCCCTAGATCATGAATGCTGCATTTTCTCACTGAAGTATCTCTGGAACAGGGATTGTAATGTGCTCTAGATTTCTGCCTCAGCCTACTTAGCAGACAGCAGATACTTCTTCCAGTCTGATAGTATCTAATTACAGAGCTAAGGGGTGCGTATTTCAGTAGAACAGTCTGGGATATTGAAAGATGATAGTCTGAGACAGAGAAGGGCGTATCAGCCGTTAATTTAGGTCACAGAAGCAATTCGCTACCGCAGGAATAACACTAAGTTAAATGTTATATCCAAACATAATAAAAACCTATACAAATCTCATATGTGATACAGACTGGTGTTAACATTTCAGATTTGTGGAAGTACTACACCAGCCCATTAATCTTAGCAAAAAAATACTCTGCTTTTGCTAGAATACTGTTGCTCATATAATGAATATCATGTATTGAGTGGGTTTGGTGGTGGATTTGTTTGATTTTTTTCATTTATTACTTTGTACTTTGAAAGAACGGGCTGCAAATTTATGAGTGATGTCACCACTGAAATAAACTGTGCATGGATATGATGGTAAATAGCTATTCTTTTCCCACTAATGAGGTAAAGAACCATGTTTATGCTTTCTACCCAGAGAGAAGATATAGAAAATAAATAGTCCATAGTTACTTTTGCAGTGTTGCTGTCATAGTTTTCATTTGCAATAAAATAAAAATGAGGCTAAAGTCAGGAGCATTCTGGGCTTGTCTGCCTACTTGCTTGCAGACATGGTTGTATACAAAGGTTTTCAAAACCCAAAAGTTACCGCTGTCTCATGAGCAATATTTTTATGCCTCAGGATCCAGCAGTGGTCCTTACACTGCAGGTAGAAAAGCATTGGCTTGGACCACTTCCTCTGCTCAGAATTTGGCCAGCTCTTAGCTGTGATGCAAAAAAATTCATGTTATGAGTTGTGGTCCAAAGACAAAGATCCAGTCAAAGTCAGCAAGGCAGATATAAAAATGCCATGGAAGATATTAAAGAAAATCTGTAGCCTTGGGAAAGCAATTTGTGTCAGACATGCTGAAGAAGTTATCTAGTATTATTATTTAGTAATTCATTTTATAAATTCCCCTCAGAAATAGAAGTGTGAGAGACAACTTCTCAAGCTAGGGCGACAGGACAGAGCAAGAGTAGTTATGGAATAAATAGAGAAACACAAAATCTTGTTGCTGCTACTTCAGTTGCAGCTGGATCCAGAAACTAAAGATAGAATACAGTGGGGAAGGTCTGAACCCAGTGACGTCCATGGGAGCTTAATGGCATACATATTCAGCTGGTTTTCAGAAGCACCATGGAAACACCTGACTGTTACACTTTATTTTCAGAACTGCTAAGAAGACTGTTATTATTGTCATAGCAGCTAATACAGAAAAAGTAAATTCTCAAACATATTTTAGGAATAAAATTCCCAAATATTTCATATTTCTTCAGCTCCAGTAATACACAAAGCTTTCTTAAAAAGTATTCCAAAATACTCAAACCACTTGGAGATTCACATATTTGTTGTTGGACACATACACTGACTACTAGGATTTCTTGTAAAAAAAGATGTATTTCAGTGACCTTCTCTGCTTTATTATTTATCTTGTTTTGTTTTACAGTCTCTTTTTTGTTATATTTTTAATCTTTTTGTTTACACACCTGCTTTGTACTACTCTTCTTTTGTCAGTATCCTGACATATCAGGTTTTGGTTTATTATATATTTTTTGTTATTTCTGGCTTTTTCACCCTTTTCAGGTCCCTTGCATCCCTCCATTTTCTTGCTTACCTGCTTGCTCTATGAAGCTTTCTCTATTATTTCACCAGCAATTTCTTCCTTTGTTCTGTGGTGTCTCTTGATACCATGTATTTAGCCTCATGGGATGACATCCCTCATGCTTTTTGCAGAAGATTTGCTCAGTTAATGATTACAATTAATTGCAACCATGTCAGATGGATGCCAGTGGGATAGCTGAGGGATAGATTTCCCCCAATTGTGCACCAAAGTGTAAATAACTCCTCATTTGAAGAAGCCCTGATCCACCTGGTAGAGAAGTCTGGGAAAAGACTGAGTCAGGTGCAAACTAAGAAAGATCTTTTCTCATGTATTCTCATGTTCAGCCTTGAACTGGTAAAACAATTACTTTTTCTCTCTGGACTCATCACAAAAGGGCAGCTGTTCCTAAGTACTGAAAGTGGCGTCTGTGCCATGAAGTGATGCTGGTCATGCTACTGCTGTTGCTGGCTGCTTATTCTCCCAAGCAAAATACAAGATCTGTAGGCTGATGTAGTAAAACAAATACTGCATTTGGACCTTTGGGGAGATGGTATCACTGTTAAAATAAGACCCATGAACGTTGTAGAGGATTATTACTAAAGTAACTTTAGTTCCCTCTGAAAACTTGATCCTTCCTTGGCAGCCTTTCTACATGGATGCTTTCTCTGAAGCACGATCTAGGTTCATGTGTGTGGGGTTTTCTGAATCTGACACGAAAGTCGCCACATCAGGCCAAATGATATCTGTTAATTTCAGGTTTCAATGAGAATCCCCCTTAGAGGAAGTGTGAGAGAGTGGGCAGTTGCTCCAATCTTTTGTTCTGCACCCTAAGTAAATTTTTTCATGCTCACTAACCAGAAAATTACCCTCTGCTTAACTTCAGCTATATTTTGTGTGTTATATGAGATTACATGAGTTATATGAGATTATTCTAATTTGAAGCTTGTTATGCAAAATTGATTAAGCTAATTTTCTACAATATCTTTCTATTCATTTGTTTACATAGCTTGTCATTTGTTATGTTTTTGTCACAGGAATTGCACAACATGGGAGGAGCACAGTGTTCAAACATTATTCTGTTGGTTTACCTCAAAGGTGTATTCTAGTAACTGAATATTACAAGCTGTAGCTAGTGAGTTGGGTAGTGAAATAAAAATCAGTATAGATTCTCATTAATAAAAGCCTTGTAAATTGCTCTGTCTTGACTCCTATTTTTAATTACCAGTATGGTTCCAGGCAGGTGACAGGAAGGATTTTCCTGGTATGATAAAATCCTACCAAGGACAAATTCTGTATAGGAAACAGGTGTTTACTAAAATTTTCCTAAAGAATTATTTAGTCTGTGTGCTTGATGTTTCTTCACAGGGGGAGCAAGGATATTTCTCCACTGCCACATGAGGAAAAAGCAAAGGAATAAACATAAAAGTGACTCTGTTTACACACCTTCCACTTGATATCTTTCCAGATCACTTTACAACTTTCCATTTTTCCATCTCTTCAGCTGCTTATTTGTATGCTGCAGAGACACCACAGTCCTGATGCTTCACTAGATAATGACTGCCTGTGTCTATGCTGCCAGCCTCTGGTGTCTGGGAACAAACAGAATTTCCATCCAGTTGAATAGTTTTATACTCCAAAATGTATTTTCACTCCAAAGAGGAGAAAAGAAGCCCCCCTTTTTTATACCATTTGTTAATATGGATTTTTGCATCCATTCAAAGAGAAATAAATACTGACCTGTCACAACATGCATCCTTCCAGAATGGGAGTTGGAAAGCCATTACATTACATATGTTTGCATTTACACTTCCAGTGATCTATAAATGAGCTGTGAAATACAACTGTTTTTATGTAAGAACTCTTCCCTGTGTGTCAAACCTTGTAAACCCTTTCTAAGCAGAATATGCTTTTCGAAATTACTCTTTATTTTTTTTTTTTTTTCAGTAAGATAAATCATGACTTTGTTGTGAGGCAAAACCTGCAATGGCATCTGCCTAATTTTAAAACTGTCTTTACAGTTATTACATGGCACAGTTCAAAAATTATCTCTTCATCAAGGTTCATTTTCCATAGGTTGCTACAGGCAGTACAGGTACCTTTGCTTTTTATTATCTAACTTGTGGTTTTACTCTTGAAATACTGCTGGAATAATTAAATATCAGTTGGTGAATGTAACGGATAATTTGAAAAGCCTGAAAATGCCTTCCTGAAAAGTTAGAGTTTTAGCTATTTTTCTGAAAATAATATCTTTGTTTAAGGCAATAATTGTCAGGCTCTTTGAAAAAGTACCACTCTCTTGGGCAAACTGATTCCTGGTTTTTTTTTTTATACTCCCTAATTGTTTTCATCCCAGAAAGGAAAGATGGGGCATAAACTTTTACATGCAAAGAAGTGGGTAAGAAGTGAAAACTGAACTGAACTGTAGTATGAAACTTTTCACAGCCAAGGGAACTGCCTCCTCTAGCTGCAGCAGGCTTTGAATCAGATGCTGAATATTCACAGAATGTACATTTTTTATTGTTTGTTGGATGTTAGAGTAACTTGATGTGGATCTAAGCTAAAAATTAAGGATATGACTATCTCCTCTGCAGTTGTAATCTAGTTTAGAGTGGAGGGACCTAAAGTGTTCTAAATTAACAGTGGCTTAAGGATGTGATGAACCTTAACTTAGGCTCCCACCCTTGCTTAAAGGAGGCTGTCAACTGCACCTGAGCTAGCAAGTTTTGACTTAGTCTGAATACTACTAGGCTGTGTTTGTGGAAACATGAGTCACTGTTATAACAGAATCAGACATCAACAAAACAGTGGTGATTTATTCACATTTTGAATTCTGACAGGATCTAAAATATATCTGTTTATAAAATGTTTAACTTGATTCACCATCTCCAAAACTTTCCAACAGAAGTAAAGCTGCATCTTGCTCAGAGAGCTTTATTCCTTCCCTTCCATCTTCACATTTGGAAAAAGTAGAATGTTGGATTGTGTTTTCAAGATGCATTTTTTTTTCTTAAATAATAACTGAAATGAAATTTTTTTAACACTTGGAAGTTATTAACATCTTAATGTAATGGGAACTTTTTTTATTTTGCAGGTATCCACAGAGCTGGAGTTTGGCCGCATAGTGATTTATACTACCAGCCTTCGTGTGGTGAGAAACACTTTTGAACGATGTGAACTGGTTAGAAAGATCTTTCAAAACCACAGGGTTAAATTTGAAGAAAAAAACATTGCTCTGAACAGTGATTATGGAAAAGAACTGGATGAAAGATGTAGGAGGGTCTGTGAAGTTCCCTCACTCCCTGTGGTGTTTATTGATGGCCATTATCTTGGGGTAAGCAAAACATAAGCCTATGTTTTATTTTGCAGTTTGGAAGAACAGATGAATATCTTGATGAATTAGAAACAGGGCTTTTAGAAAATTGCTTGTGATGCTGGAATGATGGGTACAGTCAAAGACTGAGATCCCTTTGGGGTATGTGCTGCACAGAACCACACTGATAGGTTTGACCTGAAGATGCAATAGATAACCTGAGAGAAGCTATCAGGAAGGGAATAAGAGTCAGTAACACAATCTAAGCTGTCCCATGTTTCTTTAGTAATAGCTTATCTTTGTAGCTGAAACTGAAAATCTAGAGAAAAAGATTTTCTTTTTTCTTCCCCTTATGGGAACTTGTATGTAAGATTGATGCAAGACGATGGATACGTATAGCATAAGCCTGTATTTTAATAATATCTATTGTGAATATGAAACTAACAGCTGAGGATTCAGACCTGAAACACATATTGAATTTTATGATATAGTCTGTATGAGGATCTGTAATCAACTGAACATTGTTTTTAATACAGAATTGATCACTACTTCCTTTTAGAAAACTCTAGCAGTAAGAGATAAAAAACCAGCCCAACTCTGTCCTGTTGCCAGACATAAAATCCAAATGGATAACTATAGTCCAAATTTGATCTCTGGTACTCTGGTTATAAAAGCCTGTTGATATTTGAAATTACCTTTCCATTAAGGCCAGCCTGTACTTTTGAAATGCATTTCTTGGAAACTGAAGAAACCAGAGTTTAGAAGAAAAAGATTCTGGAAAATGGCATAAAGAAAACAGCTTGAGAGCTCAGACAAGGTATTTGTCTTAAGTGGTAAAGAACTAACAATTAGCTCCAACAGTGAGACTGTGATTTGTGAAGGCAAACTATATTTAAACACACTGGGGTTATTGTGTTTGTATCGCTTAGCACTTTCTTTTTCACAAAAGAGTTAAGTAACGAAATGAAATGTAATCAACGATCAGCCCTAACTGATATTAGGCCTATATAAACACTTGAATACCCTTTCTCCCCTTCCTCCCCATCTCCTTCTTAGCTCTATATGTGCTCTACATGAAGCAGGCTTTCTGAGCACCATAACAAATGCATTTGCTTGCTCACCAGACTGCTACAGCAACTGCAAAATCACCTATGTACAGAATAATAGCAGACAGTAAATTTTACTTCATAGAAGATGCTTTTATCAAACCCCTGAGTTGGAGAGTTCCACAGGAGGAGCAAAAGTGCCTTATTCAAAAGCAGCTTAAAATTCAAGCAGGATTCAGACTAAGATTCACACACCTAATTATAGTGTTAAAAATAAAAGTAATGGATTATGATTGTCTAAGAAAATCTCCCTGAGTGATCAATTTGTCAAAAGAATTCGGTTAAAATACTGGAATGGATTGAATAAATTATTTGCTCAGCTGCAGGGGAAACCTGGTTACAGTCATTTTGATGTGATGGATGGCCTATTAATTCACTGCATCTCCTTTTTTTTTTTTTCCTAAAGAACATAGAAACATCATAGAATCATAGTTAGGGTTGGAAAGGACATTAAGATCATCTAGTTCCAGCCCCCCTGCCATAAGCGGGGACACCTCACACTAAACCATGTCACCCAAGGCTCTATCCAACCTGGTCTTGAACACTGCCAGGGATGGAGCATTCACAACTTCCCTGGGTAACCCATTCCAGTGCCTCACCACCCTAACAGGAAAGAATTTGTTCCTTTTATCCAATCTAAACCTCCCCTGTTTAAGTTTTAACGCATTAACCCTTGTCCTATCACTGCAGTCCCTAGTGAAGAGTCCATTCCCAGCATCCCTATAGCTCCCTTCAAATACTGGAAGGCTGCTATGAGGTCAAAGCATAAGATCATGGGAAACTTGTCTTTTAACAGAGGAACAACAGCGTAAAAAGCCACAAGATCTTGTTAGATCTCTTAGCATTATATTAGATTCTTTGGGGAAGTATAGAAAAAGAAAGTGAGTTAGGAAGGTAACTATCAGTGGGAGAGACAAATCTAGCTGGCCACCAACCTGCTTCCAGGTAGTCAAGAGGTTTTATCTCCTGTAGGTTAAAAAAATGAAAAAAGAATTTTGTGTTCTGGTCTACAGGCATTTATTACAGCATGGCAACTGCATTCACACTGTCTAACTAAAGAAAACAGAAGGTATTGATCTTCTAAAAATAGTGGAAGAAAAACAGGCATGGGGAGCATTTTTTTTCTTCTTCCCCCCTTTCCCCCCCTTTTTTTTTTTTTTTATTAAATCAGTGAGGAACACTGTAGTTAAATGGAACAGATGCTAGGTCCAGGAGAGGTTTAAAGTTACTCCATGTAAAAGTGCTATTTTTGTGGAGAATCTCCTTTGCGGGCAAGGAGAAGTCCAGGAGATGCCAGCTAGGATGGCAGCAGCCCCTAACTTTGCCAGTGTTGGAGCCCCTGACCTGTGTTTGCAGACAAGATATCTGTCCTCAACTGCTCTCCACTAAGAGAAGCCTTGGGTGGCACAGTTTAGTGTGAGGTGTCCCTGCTTATGGCAGAGGGGTTGGAACTAGATGATCTTCAGGTCCTTTCCAACCCTAACTATTCTATGATTCTATGATCGTACCAGGGGAGCACTGCTGCTTGCTACAGCACCACTCTCTAATGTGTTTTAGTTAAGATGAACCAGGATGGGAAAACCACGTTCATTGTGAGCTCAGGGGGCCGCCAATGGAGCACAGTCAGGGTGATGGGAAAGGAGACCCCCAGAGTGAACCTGTCATAGAATCATAGGATCAGCTAGTTTGGTAAATACCTCATCAAGTCCATCCATTACTTTAGGACTGCCAAGACCACCACTAAATTCATGTTGCTAAAGGACTCATCTAAAGTTTTTTGAACACTTCCTGTTTTGAACACTGGTAAAGGACCTCTGTTCACACACTCTGGTAAATGTGGCAACCCCCATTATTTTATGGCAGATTTTTTCCTTCATAAGAGAGACTGGCATTCATCCATTTAGGAAAAGAAATAAGAATGGGGGAACTCTACTTATTGGGAAGGTCTGGAAATGAACTATTCATCCCCCAGATATGTCAATGCCTGGTGGATTTGACACCTCAAGAAGACTATGCACCGGTGACTCCAAAGACAGCAAGTTGGTTGGAACCTGTGCTGAGCTTATGTTTCATTAAAATGAAATTGAGAACTATTTACAGAATTTGGTCTCATTGGTAACAGTGGAGACTTCTATAGTGCTTTTTATGATAATTATCTTCTGATATGCAAATGCAACACAAGTTCAGAAGCCTGGTGTGTTGGTAAATTAGTAATGCGATAATTGTTTTTCTCTCTTCTCTTTTAATTTTGAATATTCTTTTCTGGCAAATCCCTCTGTGAAGGAATATGCTTGTAGCAGTACAAAAGGGAATCTATATTAAACCATCCATGCACCTTTCGATGAGTCATAAGGAATAAAATCCCACAAAACCACTCACAACCCCTAATTAAAATAGGTACAGTTTTGAAAGGGAACAAGATTATTTTTAATGTGATAAATATAACAAAAGCACCATAACACAGCATATGTACATCTGATAGAGTGTACAGTATCCAAGCCATTAGAAGCATGGACAAGGTTGCTAGAGCACTGCAGACTGTGAGGATAAATCTTCACAGTGCTGTGGAATTTACTATTATCTGCACAGGAGGAATGAAGCAAAACTGTGACTTGTGCAGAAGCAATAGAAAAATCATATTTAGCTCCCATCAAGCAAAGCATGACAGAGGCTAAATATGAAATACATCAGGTATTTTAATCTTCTCATATTTTTAGGATTGACTTATGGTATTTCCTGACACACACTGTCTAAATATCAGTCTGTCAGGAAATTGCAGGCTCTTTCTGCAGCATGCTCTTTACCAGCTGATCTAATCCCTCCTTTTCACCTGAAGCTGTTTCCATTTGAAATAGAATTATGCCATCTGCTGGGACACCAAAGCAGAATCAAAAGTGACTTCCAAAAAATAGCTACACAGAGAAAAAAAATACAAAAATGGACATTTATTTATGTTTTTACAAAGGCACTCAGGACTGCTAGATTCTCATGTTATGCAAAGACCCATTCTGCTGGAAAAGAGATGCACATAAAAAAGGCCAAATAGAGTAATCCTTAATAAACATGTTAGCTCACTGCATAATGGATTTAAAATACATTTATTTTATTTTTCACTTTGAATACATGCTTGAACTCTGCTGTTCACTTGCTACACAAACCTACTTGAATCTTTTTTTGTATATGTGAATTCAACATTTTTTTCCTGAAGAAACTGTTTCCTATTTAGTTTTCCCAGATGTAACCAATCCACAACATCATGAGACTTACAGTAAAATTATTTTAACTCATTACTTAATATTTTTTTATTCCCAAGACTGATGAAGCTATTTTGTAACTGACTTTTAGAAAATATCTCTATAACATATTTTTAGTTATATAAGAATTATTATATATATTACTTATAAGTTTATTATATAATTAGTAGCTCTCAATTGCCTCCACGTTTTGTCAGAGTAAACACATTCACTTGGTGGGGTGGTTATGAACGGCCTTGTGTCAGTAGAACCATGATGTAATTATTGCAACAAATCACGTAGCATTTTCCCATGTATTTCCTCCATTTTGCAGTTTAGCATTTTAGGAGCAGCAGGGTTCAATTTGTCTGATAGCTCTTTATCTAAATTCTTTCCATACCAAATCCAACATTTCTGGTTCTGGTACTACACTGCAGTGTTAATTGTCTCAGTTAACGGGCAGATTTCCAGGCATTTAATCATGCCCCATGTGTTTGTGACCTAGAGGCACCTCGCTGTGGAGGTGTAGCGGTGTAGGTTGACAAGTGTGTGAGCTCCGGGCAGGCAGGGGTGTCTATGCAGCCTGTCTCCTTGGTAAGCCACAGTGAAAAAACATGGGAGTTTCAGTGTTCGTAAGATGTGATTACATTCTGATGCCTTAGCAAGAGGTCTTGCCTGTATACTTAGCCAAAGTTTGTTTTTAAGGAAATAAGGGATGTAGAGCAAGTGTGTACACATAAGAGATGTCCCAGTGACATGCTAATTTTTACCTGTAGAGAAAAAAAGATGTGGAGGAGAGGCTGCTTCCCAAAATAAGCATTCTGTCTTCTAGTTTAGCCAAATGCAGAGCCATATATCTATCTATGTGTATTCCTTGATGAAGAATTACATCATGAAAATTGTAATGTTACATCCAAGACAGGGGAGCAGGAGAGAAGTTTAGTGGCAGGTCAGGGCTGGGGCAGTAGGAAATGTAGTGGACTTTGGATTTGTCCTAGTTCTGCAATTAGTGCAATAACACCTGAAATACTATGTTAATTTCTGGATGTTGTCAAGAGAAAACTGGGAAAATATTTTGAAGAATGAAAATGATCTAAAACCATGTTGAGTGATTTGGCATTTCCTTGCAAAAAGAAGGGTGAAGACCTGACCACAGCTCCTGGGCTCCTCCACAAAGATAGGGAGGTATTGAAGGGAGTAGGTAAAGGTTCACAGGCTGGGAGTTTGAAATTTAACTGGTTAACAAAACTGAAAACTCAATTCTCCCTGTTGCTTCTCTAACCGTTATGGCCACTGTCCCTCATGCTCCCTATGTGTGTCTTAGCGGGGACAGACTCTTTGATGTTTCACATCCCTTTGTGGGTAACAGTGACTGAGCACAATGCAGGAAGAAAAAGAAAGTCAGCATTTTCTGGTTAGAAAGCAGCTAATGGGCTTATTTAACAGCTGTTTTAATTATTCTGTTAATTATAGACTCTCTGTTAAAATTCACAGATCCAAAGGGAAGGGTAACCTCTGCAAAGTATCTTTTATGCAAATTTCACTTGAGGCAGCCATTAATCGGAAAAGATATGCTGAAACATTTAAAAATTTTGATAGCCATTTGGATGTTTGTTTTTTAATTTAAAAGCCATAATAACAAGGCTTTCCACTTTGCAAGTAACACAGCTGGCTAAGTGAATGTCATCTGAAATATAAATCCTTTAAAGTACGAATCTATAAAGGGAAACCTGACAGAGTTTTAATTATACTGCTGTAAAAGCCAGTCAGCGTTGTCATACAGCAGCACTGTCACATGGAGCAGAAGTCACAGGAATGTTTTTGCCAACTGCTGCCTCAGAGATCCTTTCCTAAACAGCAGCAAACCGGGGCTTGTCTAGCTAGGTAATTTGCAGTGCTGCAATTACATCAAAAAAGCTGAAAATTCTTAATGTATCTGCATTAGATGGGCTGTGAAAGCTTTCTCTTAAGCTGCTGCAGTGTACTCAAGCCCTGGGCAAATACTCTGTGGGCTGCCTTGGCAAACCCTCACTTTGTAACGCTGATCACTCCTATTACCTGTTCTGTGTGCAAGCAGAAAAAGATTAGAGAGTAAGTGTGAAAGGGGCCGATAGATGCTAAATGCTGCTCTGCTGGGGACACAGAGAGCCTAATGCATATGTCAAAGTTGGTAGACTATGTACCCATGATCTGTAACAGATTTCAATAGAAGAATCAACACAAGTAGGGTTACCCAATCTGTCTTCTGTCATCTTCTGTGACTAATTAATCACACTAAATAGCTTGTAGATAGTTATTTTTGTTAAATACTGCTTTTTGGTATGCACATCCACTAAAATAATATTTTGCTTTTTAAGTGAAATGAAAATAATAAAAAAGCTGAGTCAAAAGTGCTTCTTTGTATATATATGTGTGTATATATATGTACATATATTTTTGTGCAAAGCCAGAACAAAACACTTGCTGTAGGGAAACTAACCTTAGTAGGGTGTTATATAAAATCCTTTGCAATATTTTGGTTGCTCTCAGTTGGCTTTTGACCTGCACGCTTGCAGCCTTTGCAGTCCCCAGCAAGGCAGTATGAATGGTTGGACACTAACACGTACATTAGTGATCCTAATGTGTTCATTGTGTTCTGCAGTAGCCTTTCCTGTACACTCCAGTAACAGGAAGAGCAGTGCTGGTGGGGAGCTGGGGCTGAGACCCCCTTTGGCTGACTGTGGGCAGCTCAAAGTAATGGGATATTCCAGCCATGTATCATCATCCCACTGCACCTCAGCTGTGTACCAGCATCCCACCGCACTGCAGATGTGTACCAGAATCCCACCAAACCTTGCAGCTCATTCCAGAAGCAAACTCAGAAATGAAATTTAACAGCCTGCTCCTGCAGGGATCAGCAGACTGGGGTAGAGTGATGGCACAAACCCACCATGGTTTAGATGTGGTCAATCACCCTTAGTAGCAGGTACCTCACTTCCAGCTTCAGTTTCCTCAGTTTTCATTGATTTCTCTTGATCCACTGATTGAAAGTGCCTAAAGTGTTTGGTAATATTTAGTATTCAGTGAATTTGGTTACATAAGTAAAGTGTAAGCATTCAAATGTGGCCATCCAATTAAAAGAAAAGAAAAAAGCTTTATGTCATCTTTGACACTTTAATTTTGTCTGCAATAATCCCTTAGCATTTACTTTCAGGAGGAAAATAGAAGACCAACTTCAGTACTGCCATGTTCAGATCACAGAACCCCTCAGAGGCCTAATGCAGTTGCCCTAAATTATTATTATTCATTGCTGTGTCTGACTTTAATTTTGTTACAATATTTTCATTACCCTTTCTCTCCTTGTGTTATACATTAGGCATATTATGTCTTAATTCAATACTCAACTGCCAGAATAGTTGAAATACAATTTCCTCCTTTAGTTTTGCTACATTCTCTGATGTGTTGTATATTTCTGTAATTGTAATTTTGACAAGGTAACTAGACATATTTTTTTATTCTGTCAGGAAAGAGAATGCTTGTAAAATAAAGGGAACAGTATCAGAATTTCAAAGCTGTGTCACCTTTTCCCAAAAGGCAACGTGATGCACCACCTGGCAACAAACTTCAGGCACTACTGTCAGAACGGCAATTCTGTTCTCCTTCTAGCTTTCCTAAGTTTGACCTAATGACAAAATATTTTGAGTCAAATTTGTCCTCAGCCTGTTAAAATTTTCAAACCCAAATCTTTTAATAATCTCTTTTTTTTTTTTTTTTTTCCTTTCTAAATTTCCTTACTTTTTCTTTTTTTTTTTTTTTTTTTCTTTGTTAAAATCCTTCCCTTTTTCTTTTTTTTTTTTTTTTTTTCTTTGTTAAAATCCTTCCCTTTTTCTTTTTTTTTTTTTTTTTTTTCCATGCTAAAATTCCTGACATTTTCCTTTTTCTTCTTCAAATAGGGTGCTGAGAAAATTCTACTAATGAATGAATCTGGGGAACTGCAAGATCTGTTAACCAAAATTGAGGTAATTGTATTTCTGCAAATAAACATAAGAAATTGCATTGGATATTTTCAATTGAGTAAATTTCCTGTTTTAACTGTTACTTTTCTTCTGTTATGAATTTATGATCCCAAATGTTTTGTTTTTTCTCTTTGAATGAACAATATCAGAGTATCACAACCCAATTAGTTTGAGAAAATATGAATGACAAGAGCATCAAACCAAAATGTCCATCCTTTTTTTTTTCTCTTGATTTTGTCACAGCAGGAAAGGCAAGTAATTTTTACTTTCCCATAATTTTTGACACCATTTTTAATATTTAACCTTCACCATGCCCTGAAGGGGGCAAGCCTCTTGTGTGGATACTGAACCCCTTCCCCGTGTACTGCCATGAATAAGCTGGGTACCTGCACATCTTCATTCTGACCAGAACTGAAGCTGGGCATCTACAAAATCTGGACAAATGCTGGAAGTTTCCAAATCCACCAATTTGCACAGATTTCAAATTACAAGTTACCGTGCTTTTTCCCCAGCTCCTAGCTTGCCATGTACATAGAAGTTCTCTGGGATATGTTTGCCTCATCGTGGTCAGCTGATGCATGCTCCCTGAAGACTCTTGAAGTGTGTGGGTCTGCTCCCACAGCTTTGCTGTAAACTAGGAGCTCTACTGGTCACCAGTTTTCTGCTGGTCTTGTGCTCTTGGCTGCTTAAGGTATTTTCTGTTTTCCTTTGGACAGTCTGCAGCAAAGAACATTTTGGGGAGACCTGTGTCATGATGTCTGAGTTATATAGATAGCTGTTATATAGATAGCTGTGTCATTATGTGTTTCTGTATAAAATGCAGAAGAACCTGTTGGACATATTGAACCACATTGGATAGCTAACCAGAAACTATTAAAACAAAAGTACAGATATGATTAAAACATGCAGCATTCTTATGGATGACTACAAAGGTTAGCTAATACACCTTCTTGATATGTTTCATTATTTTGGAATTAAAGATCCTCAGATCCTGCTTTGGGGAGTTGCATAACATTATTACCTAGCGCAATGTGTGTCCTAATCTTGGGACAGAAATTACATCTCTAAATCAAAAAATGCCAGACTACAGCAGACTGATAACTGCTTATTGAATACAATCACTGCTTCACTGGCTTTTATTTGTTTGAGTTTTGTTTTGGTTTTTTGTTTTGGGTTTTTTTTTTTTTTTTTAATGGATTTGCTACACTTGTAAGGGTCTTTCAAGTTCTTCCGTTACTGAAGATGCGGAAGGTGATGACACAAACTGTCATCAGGTCAAGAAAGGAATGGCCATTTTTCAAGAAACTGAGCTAAAGCAATTTTTCATTTTTTCTTTGTAAGTTCTCTTAACAACATGGAAGGGCAGTTACTTACAAACCTAACAAACAGTAACGAATGTAGAGATTAAAATATTATTATCTTAAATTTTTAAGATTATTTTCAGTAATGTCCAATGAAGTAAAATGCCATCATAAGTTATAAAAGATGTGAGGACTTCTGAGATAAAAGGAATGTTAAACTTATTAAGAAGTTAGTAATGACTTTTAAATTAACATGTAGCTAATTAAGTAGCTTGCATGATGAAGAACAGCAAGTTTATGAGCTACTGAGCAAAAAGCACCTTTTTTTCATTTGTTCATCTGAGTTGTCAATAAGTGAATGCTATTATTAATGGTTTTGCAGAAAACTCTAGTTTTCTCTATGAAGCTACAAGAAGGACTATCTTATCTGTATATATTTTAGTATATGCTGGTAATATTTTGTGACTGATTTTAGTGGTGCATAGTTCCTCAGACTATGGAATTGTCTGGATTTTTCTTACTTTGTCAATGAATCTGTAAAGTCTTTATTCAACAGTGTAATGTTAAAGCCACTTATCTGCACTGTGGTCAATACCCGACTTCGTGTTCACTTTATATCTCTGATAGAGAACTTTAAGGCTATCATTAAACAAACCAGCCACATTTTCATCAAGTTAAATTTAAAAATGTCTGAATTCTCTTCTTGTCTTCCCTAATGCCTTTAATCCAATACAAAATAGAGTACAGTTATTGTTTTACTGAGGAATTAGGAGAATTGAGGGAGCCCAAGCCTTGCTTGCAGCAATTTTCTCTAGGTATAACTGTTGAATACAGATAATTCTTTGCACTTAAAGCTTCAGCATTTTACACCCATAAATTTGAATACACCACTTATTTCCTCAAGCAGTACTTGTCAGAAGCTATGAATTGCTTTCTGATATGATCAACTCTAACTATAATGGGAACAATATGTTCAGCACAAGTATGCAAATGCTAGAAGTCATAATATCTTAATGTGCAGCATAGGAAACATAACATCAACATAAACTGCCTAGAGTTTAGATTCAATCAATTGCAATACTTCTTAGAATTGATCTAGACCTAAACTATACCAGAGTAATGTACAAAAACTATCCTTTACCTAGCTATTTTGGCAAGTATAAACACAGGCTACTAAGGTATAACGTGACTGATGATTCTGCAGTGAGCCTCTCTGACCAAAGGAAAAGGCAGACATAATGGCCTTCCATGGTGGTATACTGTGAGATAGGGCAGTGGGTGTTGCTCAAACTGGGAACCAGAATGTGCATTCTCATCTGCCCTGAAGCCCTCATTTTCTAGAGCTTATGGTAGTTGGATAAGATAACATTTTTGTCTTTCTCACCCTCTTCTTTGAGCAGAGAGTCCAGCATCCTCACGAGTGCACCTCTTGTGGGGGCTTTGGTTTCCTGCCGTGCTCAGTGTGCCATGGGAGCAAGATGTCTGTGTTTCGGAACTGCTTTACGGACTCATTCAAAGCCCTCAAGTGTACTGCTTGTAATGAGAATGGGCTACAGCGCTGCAGGAGCTGTGCAGGCTAAGAATGGCATCTCCACATGTACAAACTGATTTTATGGCACTGCACCAGTTTGTAATATGATTTTTTAAAATTAATCTGTTTATTCAATTCAGTCAATAAAACTCCATTTGTAGTATACTTCTGTTTGTTTGGTCATTTCTGCTGTTTTAAACTTAGGCCGCTAACCATATAATGAACTCTGAAATATATTTTTCTACTTCCTTTATAAAGACATTTGTAGTCTTCAAAAGTTATTGTATAATCAGCCCTTTGGATGTGGAGCCTTCCCTTTTTCTATAGGCTGTCATCAGTAAGAGTATGTATTTCTGCATCATGCCCTCAACATTACAGCAAAAGGAAACTTAAGCTTCAGATAATTGAATAGCTGCTGATTTCAAGATCAGTGAGAATACAGATTTTGTGATATGGACTAGCCCGAGATGGCTGAATTCTGGCCTGAATTTTAAGTGGCAAGAAAACAGAAACATTTCTTAAAAGCGCATGAATCAGTTTTCCCTTTCAGTACTGCTTTGTGTTTTGTACTAAATAAATGTTGTTAGATAAAGTTACATAAACTTTAAATATAGTAGATATTGATAACTGTTGTACTATCTCAGAGATTTATGATCTTATATATTACAGTAGATCTTACAGTGATCAACTGAGAATACCAAATAGCTTTATAAATTGCATATAAAGCAACTGAGGATGAGATTTCTGCTTTTTCAGGTTAGTAACTGTTGTGGTTTGATGGCTAACCTGGCATGAATGTTTTAGGGATTCTGTTCCTTACAGGAAGGCCACTTCTTTATCCCTAGACAACACAAACACTATACACACATTTGTCATTTTTGGTGGGTTTCCCTAACAGCATAAAGAGACAGCAAATAGACTCATTGCACTGTGTACTCTCCACATTGAAGATATTTTAGTCTGGCATAGCATTTATGCACATCCACAGAGTACTTTTTAATGGGGTACTTTAATGGAGCAACACCTTCTTCTTATGTAGACATTGCACATCTTCCTCCTGCTCCTACAGTCAGTTTGTACTGGCACAAGCAATACATAGGTTTAGCATGTTGTTGAAATTGGTGGTGTCTAAAAAAGGCTTCCATGGTAGGCATTCTTTCCTGACCAAACTGCTTTAGCAAATGTCAAGCCATGTAAATTTTTTGCTTTTTGTTCATTCTTGTAAAGCTGTGCTCACTAAGGTTAGGTAAGTGGAGTTGGCTTTACCAGATGCTGCTTAATCTGGTGGGGATCCCATTTTCCTTCTCACTTCCCCATACAACCTTCCTTTGTCTGTGATGGGACACTCGTCTTTCAGTGTTTTGAGCACAGCATAACTGTGGTATAAAATAGGATAGCTACAGCTGCACAACGTGTGTCTTACAAGAAAAAACACCTTCTGATGACATTTGTGTTTCCTGATACCTTATTTCCCTCACCTGAAAAAGCAGACAACAAACTTTCCTCTGCCTCCTCTCACTTGCTATGTCTAAAGGTGGCAGCTGTGCTGAAGAGTTGAAGAAGCTGGGCTAACTAATCTTTTTGACCATTTCAGTCTAGGGGAATTATGCATATTCTATGAGACATTGAATGTGCAGGCTTGATTCTACTGCTCCTACAGTTTCTACAGTGAGGCTCAGAGGAAGTGTCTGAATAAAATGAGAGAGATTAAGTTTTCTGCAGAGGTCATCCACAGTGCTTAGCATCACTCCAGCTATAAAACTCTGAACTTCAGATGTGGTTAACTTATTACTGCCCGGATAAGAAGAAGAAAAAGAAAATACAGTTCTTTGTTTCTATTACTATCGTGTAGCCTCTGTTTCTGGCTAATATTGCAGCCTAGACTGCTATGACAAGGAATGGAATGTAGCATAAATATTAATACCAATATGTAGAATATTGTCATTACTGATGCA
This sequence comes from Agapornis roseicollis, assembly GCA_002631895.1. NCBI lineage: Eukaryota > Metazoa > Chordata > Aves > Psittaciformes > Psittacidae > Agapornis > Agapornis roseicollis. Next base: position 3,587 of record NDXB01006651.1, on the reverse strand, counting down.
GGGAAACTTCAGTTGTTAACATGCTATGGATCTAGGGAATGAGCACATTCACAGTAGTGAATACTGGACTTAAGATGTCATAAGCAAATTTGTTCTTGAGGGAAATTACTGTTGAAGAAAATGCCAGTCTTTTTGTGATACTGGAATTCCACAGTCTTTACCCCAAGACATTTTACTTGATGAAGATAGTCCATATCACCATTCTTCTAGTAAAGAAACATGTATCCAAACTTCTATAACTTGTCAAAGTATGTAAAATATTTTCAGTTTCATTGAAAATGTTTTTCATTGACCTGAAATAAGGGTTTGAATCTGGTTTTCCCACCTCTCAGGCAATCAAAAGATGACTTATTTTCAGAGTAAGACAAATATACTAGGAAACTAAAAGTTTATTTCCTGATTTATGTCCAGGGGCCATGAAATCAACTTAGAGAGTCCTAGTCAAGGCACTACTTTTCTAACAGAGGCACTTATTTCCTTCAAGCAAAGATGCAGCAAAACCTCCTTAGTTTTCCTTTTAGGAGAAATAATGAAAGCAAAAGGTCATGTTTAATAAACCCTTTTTTTTTTTTCCAGATGCTTTTTATGGGAGACTAGGAGATAACAAAATAAAACACAGGAAATGTAGTGCTCTCAAACAGATCATTCTTCAGGCACTATATATTTCTCAAGACACCTGTAACAAATTTCCAATACTGGAAAAGTTCTTTTCTCCTCTGTCATCAACTGAATCACAATCTTTTTCTCTCCAGCTCTATTTTCCTTGTAACAGACTTCATGAAAAACAAAATAAGTTTGTTTTACTTTTTAAAGAAGATGTTTTTATTACATCATTTACCACCTTTGCTAGGGTTTTGAGTCTGGCTTCTCAGCTTGCTCTATCCTATAAGCACTGAAGGTGACAGAATGAAAACATTACTAAAGCAAACCTAGGAACCAGATCATGGATATGACACTTTCTGGTATAAGGTATGTATCAGGAAACTAGCAATACAACTTTCAAGCCATTTTGAGAAAGGACAAAGGAATGCAGCTCAGGTCTGATTTATGTCAGTATTACAGCTTTGCTTTCAAGGAGTTAGCAGCAATCTCCTCTGATAAGATAAATAAAATTAATTCAGCTTTATCTTTGTGTAGAGAACTTTCTAAATTCATCAGGTTCTACTCCTCTTGTTTCTTCCCTCATCACTACACTGAAGTAAGGATCCAAGTAGATGTTCTTTGGCTGTCGACTCAGTATATTAACATATATTACAGCATCTGTCAAGGTAATTTGTAGGCTTTGCAAAACAACCTTTTTGATCCTGAGATCTTGAGTTCTCAATCCTGTAGTTTGCAGCATGCTTTCCAGTGGGCTATGTGTTTTCCATATTCATATGCTACAGCCATCAGATGGCTTGGCTTTACCAGGATTCATGTCCTAGGACTTGACATAATGCAACTTGTTCTCTGATGTTTCTATAAATTCAGTTTTTCACTTCATTTTTTCTTATGGGCTCTAGCTAGTGATTACCTTCATGTAAAAGAACTGGAAAGTAGAGACTGAAATACAGGCAACTGGTTTCCACATCAGGGGCATATGAGGCCTTATGTACTTGAGCCTTCATGGTTAAATGCATGCCTTGTCATGACAAAGGCTTCTACTGACTGACAAATAAATGAATTGTTTCAGGTATAAGCAACGGACACTTTGTGACTCTTGTTCTGGGGATTGTATATATCACCCTGACTGACTAAACAAATATGATGTTGCAGTATATAATGACCTGCAGAATACACATGCTTTGGTGACTTCATGAATTATGCTGTAAGGGAACATGTATTGAAGAAAACTTCCTACTTTTGACTCCAGTGTCACATGAAAAAAGAAACAAAAAGTTCCTGAGGGTTTTGGGGCTTAATGAAAATAAGAAATGAATTTTGCTGACCTAAAATTTACAATTTTTATGAGTAAATACATAACTTCATGACAACTCTGAAAGGAGAAAACTTTTGAACTAACTTTACCTAACTGGAGAAACTAGAAATAAAAAGAAATAAGAAGAATGTTTAAAACAGAGGGGGAATTGAAACAGATTTAGACAGAAAAAACCAGACTGGATATGGCTAACTTTCCCTGGTGAATTTTTGGGAAGGAAGCAACTGCCTATTGTGAAGTACAGGAAAATATAGATGAGTACTTTCTAAAACAAAATCAAATGCTGATGCGATAGGGACTAGTAACCTAATTCATATCTGGCCCAAGATCTCTACAGAGGTTAGGTGCCTGTACAGTATCTACACACATTCACACATGTGAATTCAGACTCATCTGAGATGAACAAGTACTCCGAGAATTTGTGTATGTGAAATTTTAGTGACCAGATGGTGATTAAGAGCTTCTTTTGAGATTTCTTTTCCTGAAGTTTGGCTCCAAGGCTGAAGTAGTAGGTTTCCCTCTGCAGGTTTTGACCTAAAATCTTTTTTCTTCACTTCCTGTTATTAATATTGATCTGATGAATTTTAAGAAAAGATTGAATGTTTTTAACAAATGTGGCACTTTCCAAGTAAAAAGCCATGTCATACTGAAGGAACTAATGATATACTCAATTTCAACAGATGATCATGCCTTTTCAACAGATGACAAGCCTACATGTACTTCCATTCCACATAGTCTCAGGCTGGTATCTAAGCATATGACTGGTCTTCTACTCTGCAGAAAATTTTAGTGTTCATAAGAGCAGAGTGTAAGCAAATTTCTTACTCTAAATAGGGAGGAACACTTTAAGCAGAGTGTTCGTCTTCCTCACTTTAGTTTTTTTGCAATAATATTACACTATTTAATATTGCACCATTTAATAAACCTTTCTGGATTTGCTCTGTTAGAGAGAAGCTTAGTTTTTAACACACTACTGGACATTCATTTGCTGTGTTAAAAATCCAGCTGTTTTCAATAAAAAATAGTGTGTCTGGGAGTTGATTTCCATTAAATATCTGGTTGTTTCCTTGGAGTACTATTTCTAAAGATGCATAAAAGAGATGGACTGTCTTACCTGCCAGCAGCCTACTGTAATAAAGTATTCTATATTCATTTGGAATGATGAGAGTTTTTGCAGGCAATGCTACAAAAACAAGTTACTTTTCAGCTCATATCTAAAAATTACATCAGGCATAGAGCTTACTGGCCTCTGTACCTAATTCTAAAGTTTCAAATTAGTTAAAAGCTTTATGAAATCCAAGAAGTTTTCCATTCAAGAAAAACCCTTTTGCAATAAGACATGATGAGGCCTCATATTTTTATTTCCCCACTAAGTGAAGGATCATCTCATTGAAAACCAAGGTTTATTTAAAAGATACTCCTCCCAACAATCAGATACTAAGTTTGACAAAAATAATTACCTTTTAGTGACTTAAAAGTTTAAAGCATATGCTGCAGGTTATGGCCTTCTGGTGGCTGAGAAGCAAGAATAACTAAAGAAAGACTGACAAACAAAAAACATATAAGAAAGTTTAATATGTACTCCTCTTCCTCAGTATTTTAGAGAGACCCATTGTCCTGGGTTCAGCAGTTGCAGTCAGTTTTTCTTCTCTTTAGTAGCTGGTGTTTT
>NDXB01006649.1:0-10385 GCA_002631895.1 Agapornis roseicollis | reverse complement strand
CTCTCAGAAAAGCTGTAGTCTGGTTACTAATCGCTGTCAGTGACAGGAGCAAAGCAAGGGAGACTTGGCAGAACAAAATGGGATGGGCAATACACTCCAATAGTGCTCAGGCCATCACTGGCACCTCCTTAAATTAGGCAGCTAAAGCCTTCTAATCTATATTAATCTCATCTAATCTAATCTAATCTAATCTAATCTTATCTGGTCAGGTTATTTATGGAAGGTTTGCCAATGTAATCTCTAGAGGCCAAATGTTAGAAGAATGTACTGATCTCTCTTAAGGGACTTGATCCCTTCCAGCTTTACAGGAGAAGCTAATGCAAAGTCAATAATGCTTCAGGGATAAAAACCCCACAAACAGGAACTTTTCCAGTGCTTCACCGGTTGCTGACAGCGGCTGATCCACCACATTCAGCAAAGGGCGTTCAAACTTAATGCATTGCAATTGTTTCTAGGCACCTTGTGTGGGAAGAGAAGACTGTGTGGAGACCTCATAGCAGCCTTCCAGTATCTGAAGGGGGCCTATAGGGATGCTGCGGAGGGACTCTTNCTGCCTGCTCAAGCAGGACCACCGATAGCCACTTGCCCAGGACCATGTCCATATGGTCTTCTATCCCACCTGGAGACAGGCCATGTCAACCTCTTCCAAATGCAATGGGAAAACAACAGATCTCAAGGAGAAAAGAGGAGAAGGACACCTTCAAAAGGCTCAGATCCTGGCGGAGTATGTGTTGTTGCATAAAGGAAATGTATCCAAGTCTTTGTCTCATGTTCTGGAATGCCAATGACTGTGCCAAGACCTGCTGTTTAGAGTTTATCCCAGGGGCTTTCCTAGCTGCTGTGGATATAACTGGATTCTGGGGTTTGCTTTTTTGTGCCAGGTGCTTTTTTTCTTCATTGTTTGGTATTTCCAGACCTCACTCAAGAATTCTGCAGCAACAAGAAGTGGTTAAAAAGGAGCTTTCCATGTTCTGACCAGTACCCCCATGTCCCTTCCACAGTACTGTGATCTCTCACAAAACCTGAATTATATTCCTTGTCCAGGTTATTTTGTACTTTGAGCTGGGGTTTGGATCCAAGGTGCAATACTGAGGAATGGACGTCGAGGGAATTAGCTTAATCATAGGCCCATTCACCTGACCTGAGGGTCTAAGTCAGAACTAGAATCATAGAATAGTTAGGGTTGGAAAGGACTTTCAGATCATCCAGTTCCAACCCCACTGCCATAAGCAGAGACACCTCACACTAAACCATGCCACCCAAGGCTCCATCCAATCTAGCCTTGAACACTGCCAGGCACTGATGGAGCACTCACAACCTCGCTGCCCAACCCATTCCAGTGCCTCAGCACCCTCACAGGGAACAATTTCTTCCTTAGATCCAATCTAAACCTCTCCTGTTTCAGTTTGAACCCATTACCCCTTGTCCTGTCACTACAGTCCCTAATGAAGAGTCCCTCCCCAGCATCCCTATAGGCCCCCTTCAGATACTGGAAGCTGCTCTGAGGTCTCCACGCAGCCTTCTCTTCCCCAGCCTGCACAGCCCCAACTCTCTCAGCCTGTCTTTGTATGGGAGATGCTCCAGTCCCCTGATCACCCTCGTGGCCTCCTCTGGACTTGTTCCAACAGCTCCATGTCCTTTTGATGTTGAGGACACCAGAACTGCACACAATGCTCCAGGTGAGGTCCCAGGAGAGCAGAGTAGAGGGGCAGGATGCCCTCCCTCAACCTGCTGGTCACGCTCTTTTGATGGTCACAGCTTCTTTTAGCTACAGAATTATTCAACAGGATCCCCAACATAGAGAAAATCATAGAATCACAGAATAGTTAGGGTTGGAAAGGACCTTAAGATCATCTAGTTCCAAACTAAAATATAATGCAACCCTTGCTCACCTCATGCGGAGCAGAACCAGAATCTCAGCTGAACAAAACCCAGTTCTGAATTATGAAAATCCTTCCTATCCTGCATCTTTTTAACCAGGAACTCAAACCCACGTAATCCCACATCTTCATCTTGGCAAGAGGAAAGAGTGGAATTACAGCGAGCCAGCAGGGTTATCAATCCTAAACCAAGCCTGACCTCTGCAAGCTACCCAGAATTTGGTATTTACCACCAGTTTTACACTGTTCTTCAGGCAGAAGCTCTGGCTTAGTTCTGAGATCCTGTTGATCACTTCCTAACTCCGTAAGTATGACTCAGCCTGGCACTAAGCTCACCCACAGGATCAGCTGCATGCATCAGCTGACTGGCAGTCAACTCTGAAGCTGGCTACAGCTGACTGCCCGAGTTGTCTCTTTCATTGCAAAGCTTTATCCAGGAGCATCCATTGGTGCATGGAGAAGGTATTTTGTGGTTGAAACAGATGTATGTTGCACACAACACATTGTGGGCAAGAAGAACTAGAAGGTCATGTAGACACCTGGATGCTCCCCTTGTCATGGCTTAAGCCTATGCTGAAAGCTTGTTTTGTTACAAGGAAAGCACTGAAAATCCATACCAGCTGAGCTTCCTCCCATTTTTCCCGGTTTTCCTCCATTAAAAGATTGCTGATGATCTGGACAAAGTTCTGGAGAAAGGAGATAAAAGAGGTAAAAAAAAGGTGGTTAGGTAAATGGAGCCCAGGCTGGGAAGGACACAAGGATTCATGAGGAACATGTGAGAATCATCTGTTCCCATGATCCCATTCCCAAAGGGTCCCACAACATTTGACAAGCCTCTGACCTTGAGGATGTTAGTGGCACAACAGGTAGGAATAAGGCCTTTTTCACTATGACTACTTTATCTGCTAAGGCATTGGACTGGGAATCTCCACATTACTGATGGTTTTTAAGAACAGATTAGGTAAATATGTGACAGCAACTTATTAAAAACGGATTATCTTGCCCTGTATAAATCCCTTCCTATCTTATTTTTTACTATTTCTGTTATTTCCAGCATAAGGAAACTTTATGATCCTCTTTAGTCCGTGGCCAGGCAAGAGAAGCAGTGATTGAGCAAGAGGGTAGTATCTTTACAGTGCACTATGAGAAGCAAAGAGATAAGCTATTTCAAGATCATTGACTTCCTTCTTCTGTTTTTACCACCCTTTGCAGATCCTGTAGGATCAGTTTAATGTTTCAAGCCATAGGGTGATGATCTGTCCCAAGAGTATATCTTGTAGTCACTCTGCATGGAACTGCTGAAAGTAAAAACCTGGGATGAGAAGCCATCAAGGCATTCTCCTATATCAGCATCCAGGCACCAAATATACTATAGGATCACCTTACCTCTAGTCATTAGACTGAAATCCCTTCCAAATAATGTTCTCATATCAATTCGATACAACATTAAAGGGCTATCAGGTTACAATAGCTCAGACTGACTTTGGTTTTCAAGTTCTTAACTTACAAGCAAGGGAGAGCCACCTCAAAAGGAGAGTTTGTTCATGCACAAAGACACTCGGGCAGCAAATACTTGTAGCAGCACTGGAATCAACCTCTGAGCACGCACACACATCTGCAGTCTGACCTTGGTCTCCAGCAGATGCATCTCAGCTCACCTGCACATCCCCAGAGGTTGGGCTATAATAAGCCCTACGGAAGATCTCTGTCACGTTCCTGAGTACATCAATGGTGGACAATAGGTCCCCGCTGTAGCTGGTCCCATCCTGGGAGATTTCCACAAGGTTTTGGAGCACGTCTGACATCCCATCTCCCATAAACCCACGCTGAGCTTTGGAAAGATGCTCCCTGGTCTGAGAAAGAGAACGAAAGATGACAAACTTGAAGGGCCAAGCCAAGGCAATGAGCTCAGTGAAGGAATGGCTGGGGGAAGGTTCTTGAGCTTCCCTGTAATTCAGTGTGTAGATCAGATGGATCTGACAGTCTTGGCTCGCCTGAAAGCCTGGGGTATTTTCAAACGTGAGAGGGCAGAAGTGAAATTTGCTGCATGCCCATAAAGGAAAGGTTGTGCATAGGACCAGAAGAGATGATTCTATTACACAGACGCTATTCTGTTCATAACCTAAAGCCAGCTAACAGAATCTTGTTTTCTTAGAACCAATTTGGTACTATTTGTAGCTCGTCCTGAATAGGAGAGAGTGGGTCTCATACAGGCAGTGCTGTTTAAAGGCAAGCCACAAGAGACCAGCAGGAATTCATCACAAAACTGAATTTAAGACTAACAACAAATAAGTGGCTCATTTAAAGGTGATACAGTTACAGCAATATGCACTGATAATGTGATATGTAAAGGCCTGGTTCGGACTTGTATTCTGCCAAGCTAGATAATCAAGTACACAGTGAGGAACCATTCTTTGTCCATACAGTACCCATGTTTCATAAGCTAAGCAGACAAAAACAGTAAGAGAAAAGAAATGACAATCTCCCTTTCACATAGAAATCAACCATAGAATCATGGAATACCAGGTGGGAAGGGACCTCAAGGATCACCTGGTCCAACCTTATGCTGCTTTCCTTCCTTTTTGTAAGTGTAGAAGGATAACAAGCATTTGGGGGGATCCCAGACCTGCTGAGCTGAGAAGCTGATCTGCCTTACCATCATCTGTATGTTCCTGTAATCAATAGAAACACACTTGATGTATGTTGGAGGGTCCCAATAAGCTATCCCTTCTTCATCCAAAATGCATCTTCGAAGGATCAGCCCTGGAAGTGGAAAGAAACAGGGTGAGAAGCAGGATGAGAAGCCAAGCACCTTCTTGGAGCTCATCCAGAATTGGTCAGTGCCTCCATGTAGGGATACCTATAAGCACAAAGGGCATCTGAAGATGCCTGAACAACACGTGCAAGCATATAGGGGAGTCTTTTTATTTCCTTCTGCATTTTCTTATTGAGGGGCAGGAAAGCAAAAGGAGAAGGGAACAACCCCCAAACCTAACAAACTGGACATCGGTGAGTGAAGGTGAAAGGTTTCTTCTACCCTAGAGGGCAGCTTTAGTCCTGGTTAAGGAAGTCCCACGAGCCTCCCCAGGTGGCATGCTCTGGTACTTGCAACTAAACCAGCCACAGTGGCTTGTGCTGCTGCCTACACAGTCTTGGGGAAAACAAACACCCGACAGCAGCATCTTTGCATCAGCTGAAGAGCTCTATAAGCTGCTTGCAGTCCTCCCCCAGGTCTTTGCGTAGCTTCAGACTACAGTGGGTTTTGCAGTGGTAATCACATGCCTTTGTGATGCAGAGGAACAGACTTAGCAGCAAAGAGGAAGGGAAGAGTGATCACCTTTCCCAAGCAATTATGCTGCCATTTGGAGAGTCTCTGAGGAGCAACTTTGCTGGGTCCACAATCCCATGACTACCACTAAATGATTCGGTGACCTTTCTATGGCTACAGCCCTTCTTCTAGGCTAGCATTTGGGATGACACCGACTGGTCCAAGCTATGTGATTTAGACCTGCGGGGCTTTGGTCTGTATCTGACAACCTCACTCAAACAAAGTAAAACCCTTATGCTCATTATTGATGCTGCTGCTCCATTTCTGTTCCTTCATGGAAGTTAGAAAACTCCAACTGAGGACAAGCTCTGTCTGCCTGTCTCCTAGAGCTGTCTTTGCACTGTTTTCCACTTCTTATGGGAACACATGGCTATAGTCACAACAGATAACAAAGTCATAATGTACCAGGATGCCCAGTTCCTGCCACTTCACACCACCATGATCAGACTATCAACTTGAGCACCTGAAGAAGTGTTTAGACAGTTGATATGGTTTCTAAGGAGAGGAAAAGACCTAAGTGTGAATGAACAGTGCAATTCAGATTTCCTCCTTTCAGATGCTGGCTTCTTTTAAGGGCAGTAGAGAGATATACACCACCCAATTCTAGGGGACCTTAATAAAGCTCTACCTGCTTTTGCAGAGCTATTTGCAAATAATGGGGAGAACATCCCACAATAACCCTTAATTACAAAGCTGTCACAGAGTTAGGCAGTAGGTTTATGGAACGCCGCATCACATTCTCTAGTATGAACCAAGAAGCACCACAGAAACCCAGCTCTGTGTGAAGGGAGCGAAGTCCATTTGCTTGTCCTGTCCTCCCACAGCCAGACTCTCCCCATCCAGGAGGCAAAGGATGAAGGATACCCCAGGGGCGGTCCAGCTTCACAGCCAAGGCATGCGGTCATCCTTACCGGTGGCATTGCGAGGACACCGGACGGCGGCAGCATCCCCAGCGGGCGTCTCTTTCCAAACCACAGGGCCAAGGCTTTCCTCATCACAGATTTCATGGGGCTCTGCAAGGAAGGAAAAACTCCATTGGTAAAGCCTCCTCATAAGGGATGTGGAGAAGGGAATGGGAAGAGGAAACAAAGGAGTGTAGTCTGGAGGGAACAGCACTGAGGAGGTGAACTCCCAGCTAGAAGCTGCTTTGTGCATGGCCTCTGACAAAGTCATCTGATCTCACTGAATTTGCTCTGCCTGTCTGTAAACTGGGAATCCATCCACCCTGAAGGTAACCACGCTGGAAAGTCCAATAGCTTGTGGCAGCTCTTTGCAAGAAAGCTGTTGTTGCTGCTCCCCACTAAAGAGCTGGGGTTTTGTTTTCATGAGCACCCTTTCTGTGTGAACTCCATGGGTCCAGGCTCCCTCCATCCTTTAGGATCACCACCTTCAGGGTTGGATGTGTCTAAAATGAGGCTTGGCATAGATAAATTAGAGTAATAATGAAAGAAAGAGACAAGTAGATGAAAAGACATACCACAGAATCATGTTGTTTTGATGCAGATTTTAGTTGCTGTGCAGGTGAAACTACCAACGAGGAGGCTGAGTGTGTGCCTGCAACTGGTCAGCAAAGGCAGACACAAAGCCAAAGCCAGGCTGTGGAGCCTGGCAGGTACCTGCTGAGCTTCTTTCCCATACATTTAAGTGCTGCCCATACCAGGGTCCAGTGGTTCCAGTAGAGACATGTCAAGATTGTAGAGAAAATGTTCATAGAATCATAGAATGGTTTGGGTTGGAAAGGACCTGAAGATCATCCAGTTCCAACCCCCTGCCATAAGCAGGGACACCTCACACTAAACCATGCCACCCAAGGCTCTGTCCAACCTGGCCTTGAACACTGCCAAGGATGGAGCACTCACAACCTCCCTGGCCAACCCATTCCAGTGCCTCAGCACCCTCACAGGAAAGAATTTCTTCCTTAGATCCAATCTAAACCTCCCCTGTATAAGCTTGAACCCGTTACCCCTTGTCCTATCACTACAGTCCCTAATAAAGAGTCCCTCCCCAGCATCCTTATAGGCCCCCTTCATCTACCATAAAGAAGAGGGAGCCCTTGAGTTTTCAGGTTGCTCCTAAGAGAGCTGCTGGGCAGCGATGAACTGAAGGCTTCCTTCTAAAAGGGACTGTGCAATGGATGTGCTTACATGGGTCATCTCAGGACCTTCACAGTGCAATTGCCTTGGATGGAGCATTCACTGCTTTGGGCACCCTGTGCCAGTGTCTCAGCACCCTCACAGTAGAGAACTTCTTCCTTATCTCCAACCTGAACTTCCCCTGTTTCAGTCTGAACCCCTCACCCCTTGTCCTGTCACTGCAATCCCTGATGAAGAATCCTGCATCTTTGAAGGGTTCGTTCAAGACCCAAAAGCTGCCTAAACATCACTGCTCCTGAAGGCAAGCTCCAAGGCTATCTGGCTCCAGCCCCAGCTGCAGATTCCTTGCTGGTAAACTCTGTAATGAACAAGTTACCATCTCTGCTTGGAGACAGATGCTCCTTCCCCTGGTTTTAAATTCCCCTTTGAGTGATCACTATTGTAATGAAATCCTGAAGGAGAAGCAGAGCCCCTGCTGCTCTCGGCACATTTGCAGAACTATTTCCTATGCCAACAGCTTCAGTGGATAAGGCAGAACATGAGTGAAAAAGAAGCAGTTTCATTTCCAACCTGTTGACATGAAGCTGTAGGATAGATCCATTAAGTCATTCAATTGTGACTGGCACATGGTCACCCAGAGAGCCTGTGGCAGAGCTGGAGCTCAATGCAAAACTGCCTCCTGGACCAGTGATCACAGATTCTCCACATCAAACTGTGGTTCAGCTGAAGGTTTGGGGCATGGGAAGCTTCTACCACCCTCAGCAACAAGACAAAAAGCACACCAAACAGCAGAGAAGGGCTGTGTTCACATCTGACCTCCCCTTTCTCCTTCTCTGACCTGTCAAACCTTCCTGGTCTCCTCACCCCTGAAGTCTCCCTGGGGACCGCTGGCGGATGCTGTGAAGCAGAGATGCTCTTTAGACATACACTGATTGCCGTTGTCCTGCCAGTAAGTGCAGAAGCAATTCCCAGGCCAGGAGAGAATCACTTCATCCTCTTCCTATTATTTCTACGTTTTCTTTCTGATGTTGCTTCATAACAAAGCCCTTTTTAGCAGAGTAACTGGGAGACGTTAATAACGAACCCAATTAAGCTCAATTCTGTTCAAATCAAATCATGTCGACATTTGATACTTTCTCAGGAACAAATTGAGTGGGAATCTGATGATTCCCCTCACTTCCCTTCTGTTGAAAGCTAATGACTGCAGTGAGACCCTTCTGGTGTTGAACCCTAGCAGGGCTCAGTCCCTGAGACATGCCTTTTCCTTTTGAGCGCTGTGTAGGCATCAGCCCCTGCAGAAAGAGAAGAAAAGATTGGACTTGTTCTGCCAGGGCCCCAGCTGGCACACACTGAAGCTGAACTAAATCTGCATCACTCCATAGACACCACCAGACAACCCCGTGCTAAGCTTTTCTATGGCGAGGAAGAGCTTTGTGGCTGAGTTAGAAGAGATTCTCACACGCCACTGCTAATTGAAAGGCACAGCTTGTAAGGAGAGGTGATGCCTTTCATTGGAGTTTGGCTGGGAAGAGTGAATATGCTGTCACACAGGCTCTTTTCCTGTTATCTTCGAGCTAAATGTGCTGAAACTTCCACGCTGAAGTGCTTTGGCTTTCATCTCTGGCTTCAGCAGTTTGCAAGGGAGTCTGGGGGTCAGCTGCCTTCAACATCCACATCCACCTTCAGCACCAAAACTGCTCCCCTTGTGCCGAGATCCAGCCTGTCACTTAGGGAAATGCTCCTTCTCACCAGGATACTGCTGTGAGAATCCCTCCTGTCTCTCACTGAGATGCTCTGACAATTAATTACCCTTTTGGTCAAACATCAGTGCCTGTTATGATCAATGCAATCTGACGGCCACCACCACACAGACCATTGGTTCCCCACCAGCAATTCCAACTCAGACTAAGAAAACAGAAATGATGCACAGACTTTTTCCTGGCCTCTCAATACTGTGTGAGAGGCAGACAGAAACATTCCCATTCCCAAGTATTTGTTCCTGCTTATTTTTCACATTAAATCCCATGTTTTCCCTTGTTCTACAGCTCACTTGCCCTGTTAAGGCTTTTTTACCCTTTCTCTCAAATGGATGCTACAGCTAGAGGAGGGTAAGGTTGGGTAAGATCTGGACACATCTGTCTGTTCTTTATTGGTGTGTAGGTCTTCCAGTGGCTAAGGAAAGGGTGAAAAACCACTGCAGCATCCTCAGTACTCAACTGTTTCATGGGCTTCAGACTCTGATACCAGCTTTTGCTATCAAACACTGTCTTTCTTTTCTCTTATGACTCTGCAGGAATGAAAAGATGTAAAATATCAATGCTCGACTGGTGGGACTTACCAAACATCCACTGAAATCAGCATGGTTACACTGGCTTCTGCAACGATTACATGAAGCCTTTGGCACGTGGCTGGGTTTTGGGTAGAGCCTGACTTGATCACAACTTGTTGCATTCAGCTTTCTGACACAGGGCATGGAATCCCTTTCCAAAGTCCCCTTCATGCAAAGGGAAGACTGAGAGGTCTGAGGTTACATACCAGGACACCTTCTGTCATTGCACTGCTTATACTCTTCCTTGGGGCCCTGGCAAGTCTGTCCACCAAAGAAAGGTCCATAGCACACACGGTCACGTCTCTGAGTTCCACCTCCACAGGTTGCAGTGCAGCTTCCCCACACTCCCCAGGCCTGCCACTTCCCATCCACTGGAGACAAAAGAGAGGAGAGAAAGAGCCTGTCATGTCCCAGACATAATCTGCAACAGAAGGAGGCAAGGTCACAAGGTGGGCAGTGGAACATCGGGTGAGTCAAGCATGACTTGGCGTGAAGGGAGGTTTCTCACTTGGATCTTCAACAGACACGAAAGCAGTGTGTGCTCTTTCCCACTGCAGCAGCCCTATAATAGTTGTGGGTGTTCTTGTGTTTCCCCTCCATATCCTCACACCCTGCAAAAAACCCCTATCTCTTTCCTTGGGCTCAGACTCGGGGCTACGCTCATGAACACTCTACAGGTAGGCAGGGATTATCATAGAATCATAGAATCATAGAATAGTTCGGGTTGGAAGGGACCTTAAGATCATCCAGTTCCA
>NDXB01006648.1:0-33486 GCA_002631895.1 Agapornis roseicollis | reverse complement strand
CCCGCGGCCGGCTGCCCCGCGGCCGGCTGCCCCGCGGCCGGCTGCCCCGCGGCCGGCTGCCCCTGTCCCCTCCTTCCCGCTGGGAATCTCTGTCAAAGGAGCTGACGTTGAACCTTTCTCTATATCCTTTTCTTCACCTTTTCTTAATTTTCAGTCAATTAAATTACGGTTAATATGTTTTAATAATGTTCATGTATACTAAATGGCAGGCGATTTAAGGCTGAGGCTTATCATTACTGATGCAGTCATAAAGTTAATTTCTAATGCTTAAAAAGAAACTCTGCATTAATGAGTTTTACTATTTCATGGGTGACAGTTTAATTTCCCAGTGCCAATAAACATTTCCATTGAGTACGCACTGCTTCCTAAATATTTAGGAGTCAATCTTTTTAAAGCAAAATGATCAATGATTTTATTATACTGTACAGATTTTACTTATTCATTGAGCAATGAATTATCATGGAATCAGCTGTAAATGTTTTCCCAGGAGCTGGGTGAAGGAGCCTGTGAATCTGTAATAGCTACAAGTTCCCTAGGAACCTTGTTAGGTTTGCATGTGAAGGTATCTGTATGCATGGACCTCAGTAATTGCATCCAGTATCAAAATTCATCACCTTCCTAAATAAATCAGCTTTGTATGCTGGAGTTCAGGGAAGCTGTGCTCCTTTCCTCAGTTTTGGGCTAAGAAAGGTTATATATGGGGACCAATGTTCAATGTTATGTGCCTGGAAGCAGTATCCTGAAGTATATTTAAATGGCTGCATAAAAATGCCATTGCTTGTAAGAATTACTGAGCTCCTGGGTAGGCAGCAAACTTTCCAAAAGAAGTTACCAGATTCCCCATATGAGAAGCCTGAGGCAGGCTGATGCCAGAAGCTGAGGTCCTTGTATCTGAAAGCCAAAGAGCGAATAGAAAATCATTGCTTCTGTGCCTTTATCTATTTTAACAGTTTGGCCAAAGGAATCTCATTCAGATGCCCATAGCAGTACACTTACCATGGCTGCAACAGCCTTGTTTCTGACAGGATTTGCAAACAAGAACAGAACTGGGAACAGGATTTTCGGTGAGCAAAGGAGTATGCTTCTAGGAGGAAGAATGCAGCGTAATTTTCTTCCTAATATTTAGCCTGTCATTAATCTGTTGGGGTTTTTTTCTTGCTTCTAAGTTAGGCAACTTTTAAAAATTATACTCCTCTCACTTAGTTCCTGTAAAGTATAAGTCCCGAGTAGGGCAAAAGCTTCCCCACTGCTGAGATATTTGATTCCAATTTCCTCTTTGGTAATTGTTTTTAATTAAACAAAAAATTGCTAAAGAATCTGCTTTGAAACACAGCTACAGGCTAGGGGTCAGTAGACATCATTAGAAAGATCGAAATTAGCAAGTGCTAATAAAACAGAAGAAATTCCCCCACTTTGCTTTCTGCAATATTTTATTGCATTAGGTAAATAAAGTGGCAGTAGGGTTTGTCCCCAGGATACTAATTACTGGAAAATTAGTAAATGGCCATGTACATAACACTGGAAACGTGGTGCATGTGATATCTGGGGGAACAGAAATGTCTACATTTATCAGGCAGACAAGGAGACACAAAGCCTTGCCTGCTATATAACAAATTAGTTGCCCTTTAGCAGCATATTCTGTGATATGGGAACATCAGTACCTTTGGTAAATCTGGACTTCCCATTGTTGAATGCATTTTTTCCCCCTCTTTTTTCTTTATTTTTTTTCTTTTTGATTTAAAGTTGGAGAGAGAAGGAAATAGTGAAAATATGGAACTTGTGTTTCCCCCAACCCTTTTGACGTAGCAGTTCAGGGCTAGTTCACAGCTGCAGAAAAACACTGCAGGAGCATTCTTGGTTACTGATCCTCCACCCGGTCTGGTGGTGTTTACCTTGGAAATTTTTCCTTTTGTTATTTTGCACATTGTGGTCCCCTCCCCCTTATTTATATCTTGTTGACTTTTCTCATAAGGCTGGAAAGATGTAGCATATTAAACCACCTCCTGGAGGACTGGCCATTTCTAACTCCCATTGTGAAAGTTATGCTCAGAATGATTGTGTTTCTGAATGCAGCCTCTTCCTCCTGCCACAGAATCAGTGCAGTTATTATCCCAGCTCACTAGCACTTATTACCTGATTATGGGACTTTCAAATCTTGCACTTAGATCTGGTCATGTGTGTTGAAGCTGCAGAAATGCAACATGCAGTACTAACAGATCTCGCATTGAGCTTACTGAAACACATGGCCAAAGTATGCTTAACTACTCTGCAGTAGATTTAGATGTGGTCTTACAGAACACTGTCTTTAATAACTATTCAGTTAAAAGGTATGTGGTGTGTGTCTGTATTTCTGTTTATTTTGAAATGGGGGAAAAAATTAAGGAAACATAACATTTCTTGGTCAAGGAAACTTTAGGCAATGAAAGTGTTCACTCTGGTTTTGGTACTCTTCTGCAGTGATCTGAATTGATGGAAGCTGTGCAGGAATCAGACAAGTGTAAGTGGAAACTTGCAGAGAAAATGTAATTCTGGGTACTTGAGGCCATCAAGATTAGTAGGTGTATCTGGGACTTGTAACAGCATGTATGAGACCTGTTGGGTCAGCAGTGGTAAAGATGAGGTCTCTTAAACAGTGACCTTTCTATCCATGTGGTCAGAAATACTACACTAAGTTTTGAAGAGATCTGCTGAAATAGGTAGAATATTGATCATCTGATTTCAGTTTGTGGCTCATTTGCTTGCACGCTGAGTAAAGGGGGTCAGACACATATCTGACTCTGGTACTTAAAGAGCATAGTTTTTAGGCCTGCTTTCCTCTTTTTATTTCCATACAGGGAGAAAAAACTATGAATTTTAACTTTTTTGTGCCTTCAGGTGCAACAACAAATGGTATTGATTAATGAGATTTGAGAGAAAGGCTGTGAATGACCCACTGCTGATCACTGTTGCTCTTGCACTGACTGTCATTATCTAGCTTTCAGTCAGTTTGACTCAACTAGCATTCCTTGACTTTGCATCAGTTTTAAAAGCTGGTCTTTGCATGGACTACAGCAGTCCTTGGATTCTGCATCCACTAGGCAGATGGCATTGCCAGCTAACAGGAATCTCTCCAAGGTTATTATCATCTCAGTACCAAGTCTGCTTGGAATTTTTTTTTTTCCTCTGTTTTCTTAATGTCATGCAAATGCAGCAGGAATTTTTATGTAAGTTAACGGGAAGAACAAATTGTTTTGTTTTCAAATGTGCTGGTACATTTGTACAAAGTATAGGTTTCAAGTGGAAAATATGGTGATTCTGGGTAGAACACCACACTTGTGAAGCTCTCCCAGCACATGGCATGTACAGCCTTCTGTCAGCACCCCAGCAAGTGTAGGACTGATGAATGCTTTTTAATCACTGTAATGATTCCTTTACCAACTGGAAACTGAGGCAGTGTGTCATAAGCAAGCCTGGAGATAGATTCTCTCACTGGTTGTACATTTAAGTATCTAAAATGAGTCCTTTGGAATCAATTGGGTTGATCCCATATCGTGTGATCATGTCCCATTCTATTATTAGTTCATATCCATATTTGCCCTGTAATGGTTTTTAAGTCTGTAGGCGGCTCCCCATTTACTTTTCCTCTCATTCCCTTTTCTCTGCTGCTGTTTAAAGCAAGTGGATTACGGGTAGCTGGGTACTGAAATGAGTAAGAATCTGAAGGCAGTGGGAGTGTAGGATAGCATTTATTTTTTGCCCCCAGAATGCATTTTCTGTGAATGTGACAAGTTTCAGCTGACTTGACAATCTTGGAACTTTCTTACCCTCCTTGCCCCTCCCATTCTGAAAGGGATGAGAATGGAAGAAACACAGAATTGCAAGTATATCTGCCAGCACCACATGTGACAGAGGCTCTGTAGATGCATCTGCTTTCCCTTAGTCTACCAGACCCCAGAGTCCTAACAAGTGTCTGGGGGAGAGGGATGTCTGTATAAGGAACCGGGTAATCTGCTGTGCTTATTTTTAAAATAACTAACTCTATTGGGTTTTTGTGCTCCCAGAATTGTGGGAAACATAATCTGGTCCTGCATCATTCACTTTTTCAGACTGCTGCTGTCTTGCTGACAAAAGGGCCAGATGATTTTCATCATCTCTGTAGGATCTGGTTCTTGCTGGACATGTGTCTTCTGGGTCTATCCAGAAAAGAAGGGTGCAAAAGAGAAAAGAACTGGTTGAACATCATCTTTCTCTTCAGTAAGAGGGACATGGACTGGTTTGGGTTTCTTCATTCTTAAGTAAGTTGTCTCTACTTAAACAGACCAGGAGGGGAAAAGAATAGTATAATTCTGATGTAATGAAAGTTTAAAATTACGAGCAATTCTTAGAGGCTTTGAATGCATCACTTGGTAAAGCTGGAAGCATCAGTAGACCTATTAGCATGTCTCTGTAGAGTCAGAGCAAAACAAGAAATTTTTTGTACACAGTGCTGGACTGATATAATTGATAATTAATTTCCTTGTATTAATCTTGTATCTGAATTTTCTAATTGCCCTCTGCAGATTCTTGTGGGCTGATAATACCATCTGTTCATTGAATCAGTGCAGCTGAGGATGTTTCACATTATGAAAACAGTGCAATATAGAATCTAGAAGAAGAAGAGATGCAAAAACATTTATTTATTTATTTTTAATTAATTGCTTTAGTAAGCAGTTAAAAAAAAAGGTAGTTCCTAATGTGGTGATTTATCTGCCTTTCTAAATTAATATGGAGAAAGTATTTTGGATTTTGGCTTTCATTTGCTCCAAAACTAAAGGAAAATAGCTTAGTAAGAGAGCATGCAGCCATTTGCAAATATCACGAAGGATCTTTCCTGATCTGTATTCCAGGAGAGGAAATCCCATTTTTCTGTGTTTTGCCTCTGCAGGATAGTAACTCTTTCTCTATATTTTTAGAAACATATGATGGAATATAGATAACTTGCTTCATTTCCTACAAGAGTTTGTGCTCAGAGATTATCGACACAGGTTCTGAATAAAGCAGTGGAAGCCTATATGAACCTACCTGTTCGCAATGCTAAACAGGTATTAGAGTACTGGTTGGTTCAATTATTATTGTAGTTTTTCACCTGTGAAGCTCATTCTTGTGAAACTGGAGCAAGTCCAGAGAAGGGCCATGAGGATTATGGGGCTCAAGCAACTCCTATGTGAGGACAGGCAAGTTGGGGCNGCAAGTCCAGAGAAGGGCCATGAGGATTATGGGGCTCAAGCAACTCCTATGTGAGGACAGGCTGAGAAAGTTGGGGCTGTTCAGCCTGGAGAAGAGAAGGCTGCGTGGAGACCTCATAGCAGCCTTCCAGTATCTGAAGTGGGGCTACAAGGATGCTGGACAGACACTCTTCATCAAGGAGTGTAGTGATTGGACCAGGGATGATGGGTTTAAACTAAAATAGGGGATATAAGAAGAAGAAATTCTTTTCTGTTAGGGTGGTGAGGCACTGGAATGGGTTGCCCAAGGAAGTTGTGAATGCTTTATCCCTGGCAGTGTTCAAGGCCAGGCTGGACAGATCATCGGGTGACATGGTCTATGTGGAGTGTCCCTGTCCATGGTACGGAGTTGGAACTAGGTTATCTTAAGGGCCTTTCCAATCCTAACCTTTCTACATGGATTCCCAAGAGCAGTAACAAGGAAAGGCTAACTTTGTAGTTGCTCATTCTATGCCATTCTAGACTATAAAAGGTTTTTAGTGGCTGGTGTTAATGTACTCTTTTCCAAACTGTTAATTGCCTGGGATTGTGTGATCTTTATGGGGGGTTAAAAAGCATAGCATTGCAGTAGGACACACTGCACTCCTTTCAGCCCAGTACCCAGAAATATTCCAAAGGTATTCAGCAACAGTGGAAGCTGCAATGAATAACTATGGTATCATTCTGGGGAATGCTTCCCTTTTGACACTGGTAATTAGAGTTTAGCATAGAGCTCCGATGCATGAAGCAGAACTGTATTCAATACTAACCATTGTGGCACAGTAGCAATTCGATTGGAAAGGAAATAAATGTGTTTTCATTCTCTGTTTTATTGTGTGTATTGTAAAGGATTGAGTGTTGGCCCTTAGGAATTCTGGAGCATAAATTTTTTCTTCTAAAACTATTCAGTGTACTGTGTTGCCAATATAGTAGCAAATAATAATAATTTTCAAATGGGTAGAATCCTTTCTTCATTCCCAGCTGGGCAATAAGGAGCTGATAAATGCTGTGCTGCCTGTATAAGAATTGGCGCATTCCATTTACTTCTGCTTTAAATGGTGAGGCATTGCTCCTCAATGACAATGGTTCTTCAATGATGACAGCTGTCAGCAGTCCAGCAACAGAGACAAATACCTTGTGATCTGTCATCAGTGACATAGCTATTGTCATTCCCATATTAGTTCAGTGATGTGTTTATATGTTTGGGCCTAAATTGTTCTCATTTCTGATGTAGATACTATGAACCATTGCTCTCTGTCCTCCTTCCAGGTCATGAAAACAACCTACTGAGATTAATAAGGCCATTTTCTTCTTTCCTTTTATACAAATTTATCACTGGAGCAAGAAGGGAAATCTCTTTTTTTTTTTTTTACTAGAGAATAGATGTGTGTCTGTAAATAAGGAAAGGAGCAGGCAATGGAGTCTGTTCTGTGTAGGGAAAGAAGGGAAGTCACAAAGGATCTTCTTCCAGTTTCCCATTACTAGTGGAAGCTTCTTAATTTCCTTTCCCTCAAGGAGGAGGTCTGAATTAATGGGCCAAGTGAGTCATCAGTGAACCGTTAGGAGTAACACATTCATTTGTAGTAATCAGGATTGATTTATGAATAGGACAAAAGGGACTAAATATGTTATGAAAATTCATGTTGTAGATTTTCCCCCTGATGAATAATTCATTGTCTAGTATCCATGAAAACAAAAACAGTGTGCACAGAAGAACCCATTAAACAAGTTAATTCCACAAATGGCTGAACACTGAGAAAATCAGCTTTTGTTTTAAAAGGTAGATTTACTCAAATCTTCTCTAATTTGATTTGCCAGTGGGGCATAATTTAAGTCAAACAAGTTAGCAGCATTACTTGCTATATGAAGGTCTAAATATTTAATAGATTATGAGCAATGTCTCCCCCACAGGAGAACTCATTCTCTACAGTGCAGAGTCAGTATGAAAAACTTTATTTTCCTGATGGTTGCTGCACCTTTTCAATACATCATATTGGAGTGCTTTTCTGTCATATTCTATGCAAACCTTGTATCTGACTTATTAACAATAGAATAAGTTGAAGCTGCACACCCGTTAGCATTCTTTGTATTTCATCAACAGTTGTACTGTTTCTTGAGTCCTCTTGTTCTGTTGAGTTGAGGTGAATACTGGCCACTATAACACATAATTAAAATGTGCACTCACAGCCCAGAAAGCCAACTGTATCCTGGGCTGCATCAAAAGGAGTGTGACCAGCAGGTCAAAGGAGGTGATCCTGCCCCTCTACTCTGCTCTCGTGAGACCTCACCTGGAGTATTGTGTGCAGTTCTGGTGTCCTCAACATAAAAAGGACATGGAGCTGTTGGAACAAGTCCAGAGGAGGGCCATGAGGATGATCAGGGGACTGGAGCATCTCCCATACGAAGACAGGCTGAGAAAGTTGGGGCTGTTCATCCTGGGGAAGAGAAGGCTGCGTGGAGACCTCATAGCAGCCTTCCAGTATCTGAAGGAGGCCTACAGGGCCACTGGGGAGGGACTCTTCATTAGGGACTGTAGTGACAGGACAAGGGGTAACGGGTTCAAACTTAAACAGGGGAATTTTAGATTGGATATAAGGAAGAAATTCTTTCCTGTTAGGGTGGTGAGATACTGGAATGGGTTGCCCGGGGATGTTGTGAATGCTTCATCCCTAGCAGTGTTCAAGGCCAGGTTGGACAAAGCCTTGGGTGACATGGTTTAGTGTGAGGTGTCCCTGCTTATGGCAGGGGGGTTGGAACTAGATGATCTTAAGGTACTTTCCAACCCTAACTATTCTATGATTCTATGATTGAAGGAAACATTTTAAATGCTCTGAAAAACTGATAGTCTAAGGGTATTCCTGGCTATCTTCCTTGAGCTCACGTTGCTGGTACTTTCGGGTGGGTAGATAAAAGCTTGTTTCAGCCTGCAAAAAAATAGCTAGCTTTCTGTTAGTAATATTAGGTACATGAGGTTGTTCATGACAGTGTGTGAAAGTCTGCATAGACACATTTAAAAAAATTAAATCTCCCTTTTTTTCCATCTATATCTTCTTCCTCTGAAGAAATGCATTAAGTAGTTTCCTTTGTTTTGTGGCCTGGTTTCCTGTTTGAGAGCTACTGTATGATTTCTGTGCTCAAGGAAAGCCACCAAAGAATTGCCACCAAAGTTTGGCTCTGGCATTCCTGTGAAGCATATAGGCTGGAATCAGATACTATGGGGATGAAAGGATGAACTGAATCAGGGTGCAAACCAGTATTAGTCATTCCTGAGTTGCAAATTTTCCTAAAACTGCTAGTATTTAAACTTAACATTCTAACTAAACCTTAGATCTGTTTGCAAATTACAAACTCTTCTCTTTCAAAATCTTCATCTGGTAGCTGGTACTGCTTCTTGGGGCCTCCTCCAAAGAGGGTGCACATGCATCAAAGTAGTCTTTTTACTGCATCATTATGAGTTTACACACTCTATTTCATCAGTGAATGTTTGCAAAAGACCAAATTATTTTTCACACAAGCATCTGAGCTACGCTTTGCATTTCTACTTCTGCTCAGGAGCTGTGGTTGACTTTGTTGGGCAAGGTCAACCAGTATGAAAGAAGTTGCCTACTTTCTTGATACCTCAGCAGAATAGATAAAGAAAAGATCTGCTTGCTAAATCAGAAGTAATTTTCCAGTTCAGCTTATGGAAGGAGGTATCAACCACTATGACTCATTTCACAGCAAATACTTATTTTGCTTGCTGTGACAGGCTTGACCCAAACCCCACCAATTCTGTCACTGGGTGGGACATCTATGGTTTGTGCAAATTAAATAAGGAACTCCTGATTTGACATCCTTTCTCTGATTGCAAGCAGACAGTGAGTCAGAGCTAAAACAGAACAGATTTTCTCCCTACCCTCTCTTCCTGCCACCTTAGCATCTGATTTATAGTGCCTGGGTTATTTTTATTTTTTTCTTTTTTTTGCAACTTCATCTAATTAGCACAGGCAGTGGGGTCAGTATTCTAACACCTGACAGGCTTTACAAGGGCACACCACAATTACAACTGCAATCATGTTTTTTCCTATGCACTGAAAAATGTAGCATGGGAAAATTAACATAAAACTCCTAAGTGTGAGGATGAAAGCGTGGGTGTTAGAGGAGAGGCACCATTTTCACATTTGCAAGGCCTGGATTTGATGTCTGACTTTTTGAGAGTTTTCCGGGGCACAGTTAGGCAAAGTGTTTAATTGCTTTGAGCTTATCTGGTTTATCTCATTAGGGCTAAGCGTTCATCTCTTCTAGTGTACGCAGACACCTAACTACATGGGTAAGAGAGAAACCCTTATGCTAGGCAGTGACTTAATAGAAGCAATAATGCTATTACAAAGCTTTCAAAAGTACGAACTGCATCAATGCATAAAGGAGTATCTAAACCACTGTGATTGTGCTGCCTGTTCCTGGTGGCTTCCATAGTGGTCTATGTACAGCAACTTTTATGATTTTTATGTAAACCTATGCAGTCTTCAATGTGAAAGCTATGGCTGGTTGGCTGTGAGCCAGGAAAAGAGGAAAAATTCTTTGAGCACTGTGCCCTTCCAGTCCTTCCTATATGACACATGGGTAGAGCAAATTTGCATTTTCCTATGATTGTGTGATGGAAATGGTACATTCATGTTAAGGTAGAGAATGATAACTGGTTACTTCTGACTATAAAAAAAAGCATCCTGAGAGAGCCAAGAGAACTACACAAGACAAGGGTTATTCTCTTTTATTTCTTGCATTAAGGGAAACTATAATCTTAGCTTAGAGGAAATTCAGAGCAAATCTATAAAGTCATGTTCAAGCTAAGCTTTGTAAATTCCAAGACAGGCACTTAATTCAGTGTTCAGGCAGGGATAAAAACAGTTCACAGCTGGAAATGCCTGTTCTTCTCTTCCATGAGATGCACAGAGAAGGGTAATTTATTTAGACTCCTTCAGGGTAGGAATGGGTTTTCCGTGTTAGTAAGTGTGAAGCACAAGGTCTTCATCCTAGTGGGAGGATCTTTTCATGCCAGTGATGATAACAGTGAAGTCTCTGCTCTGAAGGCTATGTATGAATGCAAATGCATCTTCTGCTTCTTCCACATATTTGTATGTCAGTGACTGGTGGCAGTCTTGATGTCTAGGAAATGGCTAGTTTGATGAGAACAGCCAGACCATTCTAGTCTGAGAATACTAAAAAATCCTTCAACCCTCAAAGAATTAAAAGGATTTTTTTTGGAATAGCGCTTAACTAAGAAACTCACTAAACTGATAGTAAAGGTAGCAAAGTTTAGTTCCTCTTAGCTAGGCACAATGTATGTATACTTGTAGGTTTTCTTCAATTAGGAAATAATGGTGATGTGAAAACCCTCCTCCTTTCCATGTAACTTACTTTTGAGCATAAATATATGAAAGAAGGTGGATGTCATTCATGATACTTCAAAGCACTATGTTAATCAGTAAGTCTGTTCATTTAATTGAAGCTCTTCTTGCATGAAGCAGAGTACCCAAGAGAAAGTCTGAGACTAGTACTCGTACTAGTATGCTCAAAGTCAAATAAACCGTATGATCATCCCACTCCATGACAGTTTTGTTGGAGTGATTGAAAGCTACTTCCTGTAATATTCTTACCTATACTAGCAAATAAATCTTATGCTTATACTTAGTGTACATATATGAATAAACAGTACATAATACATAGCCTCACTTCATTCACTGAAGTGACCAAGATCAAAACAAAGTGAAACATTCATCAGCTATGGAAATGAGCAAGGCTTAGAGTGAATCTGACTGATCATGATTTTTTTTTTTTTCCTTCTTTTTAAGCTTCCTTAGAGGTAAGGAAATGCTTAATTTAGAAGACGAGAGAAACCAGAATAATAACTCATGCTTATTTTATCTCTGCCAGAACATTGGAAAGTTGGTGGCTACTGGTGGAAGAGGTTGAGGAGCAAACAGGAAAGAAATAGAAGCATCTCCTTCATAAGCTTGGACCTTCCCATCTGCACTTACTACAGTTTTCAGTCTTAGCTCTTCTGATAATGCCACAGTCAGCAATGGCTCCTGTTTCTGGCATTTCTTCCCCAGCTTTGTCCTTTACTTTTTTCTGGGTAGAACAATTTCAGTTGCATCAACTTGTCAAAGACCTGAGATCCAGCAGACTGCAACATTTAGTTACTTAGGTGTTGTGGTATCATTTCAACTAGATTAAAAGCTGAGTCCCTCAAATATTGAAATGCTGGTAGATTCAAGTAAGTGTCTGTCAAATAAATATGGTAATAGAAAAGACCTTTCTGAATACAGAAAGGTCTTACAGAATAACATGAGCTGACAGTGTGTGCTTGCAACCCAGAAAGCCAACCGTATCCTGGGCTGCATCAAAAGGAGCGTGACCAGCAGGTCAAAGGAGGTGATCCTGCCCCTCTACTCTGCTCTCGTGAGACCTCACTTGGAGTATTGTGTGCAGTTCTGGTGTCTTCAACATAAGGACATAGAGTTGTTGGACCAAGTCCAGAGGAGGCCGTGAGGATGGTCAGGGGGCTGGACCACCTCCCATACGAAGACAGGCTGAGAAAGTTGGGGCTGTTCAGCCTGGGGAAGAGAAGGCTGCTTGGAGACCTCATAGCAGCCTTCCAGTATCTGAAGGGGGCCTACGGGGATGCTGGAGAGGGATTCTTCATCAAGGACTGTAGTGATAGGACAAGGGGTAAGGGGTTCAAACTTAAACAGGGGAAGTTTAGATTGGATATAAGGAAGAAATTCTTTCCTGTTAGGGTGGTGAGATACTGGAATAGGTTGCCCAAGGAAGTTGTGAGTGCTCCATCCCAGGCAGTGCTCAAGGTTGGGTTGGACGAAGCCTTGGGTGACATGGTTTAGTGTGAGGTGTCCCTGCTTATGGCAGGGGTTTGGAACTAGATGATCTTAAGGTCCTTTCCAACCCTAACTATTCTATGGTTCTGTAATACAGAAAAGCCCTGGTATTTTACAGGTTAGTAAAGGATTTGTTTCAGATGGATGTCTTCTAGAAATTGCTGGATGGTTTTTTTAAGGGTGCTGGTCAGCTTTGATGAAAGAACAAAGTGCTGTTTCTAAGACTCTTTGGAGAAATGATCTTCATTATTCATGTCACATTATGTTTCTCTGCCTGATGCTCTGTTTTATTTAACATTTAAATACCTGCCTTTGTATTTTGGAAAGCAAATGGCTACAGAATCTCATTATGACTATGGAGGTTAGGTTTTGCAGTGTAAATGTGTTTCAGTTGAGTCCAGAGGATTTAATTCTTGACATATCATTTAGAAAATGATAGCACACTTAAGCAATGGGAAACTGAGATGAGTACTCTATATGCTCACTGAAGTCAAACTTTCCAGTAAACAGTGTAAGAAGGTAGAAAAGTATTTATACTTCCTGATAGAGTCCAAATATTGAAAAGTAAATAGAGGTGATGAAAGTAAATTTTCCCTCTTCCCCTTCTTTTAGAGGAATTTAACTTTTTTTAATTCTATCATCTAAATGTTACTTCCTCCACCTTGAAATTAAATAAAGAATACTTAGCCATTATGATGAGACATCAAACCCTCAAAATATGCTGCTCCTGAATTCTGGTTCAAAAGTTCAGTTCAAAATTTCCTATTGTAAATGGAATACTTCAAATTTGATCTTGAATAGGTATGTCCAGATCTTCCTACTGACTTCTGTATGTGCATTACCTATACATGAAATTTTAACAGGAAGTTGTATGCGTGCATACCTTTGGTTCTATATAGAGAGTAGGATAATATTTTGGATTTGGTTGCTCTTACAGAAAAGTATTTCTTTACAATTACTAAAGTAAAATGAAAAAAGAAGGTTGAGAAACAAGACAGTTCTCTGATGAAATCCATTAATTTCCATTTTTATATATTAATTTTGCCTTTGTTATACTTTTTGGGGTTGGAATCATTTTCTAAGATTGAGTAGCTTTAATATTCTGTTTAATAAGACATTTATAATTATTTGAAGAAGAGTCATTAGGAGCTTGACTTTTGCATGCTATCCTTTCTAAGAATTTTTAATTTGTGACTTTCTATCATTTCTCATTTAATGATGGCTAGTGAGTCCCTGACACTCTGCAATACCACAAAAAAGACCCTGTGATGAGCTAAAGGAATCTGCTATCATTACAGATAGCAGGGAGAGATTAAACTCTTCCTGTTTCACTATATAATTCATGCACAGAGGTGGTTGATGTATGAGTGTATTCTTCTGTGATGTATGTGTAAAGTCTTTGCACTGATTATGTCCCGTTTAAGGAATACTGAAGTAGTGTAGAAAGGGACATCACTAGTTATCCTTAAGCCTTCGGGTCCTCTGCTTAAGAGCTTGCTGCTGTTTCTGGTAAGAAGGAAGATTACATCCAGCAGAACCTTCATGTAGGCCATGTGCTGATTGCTGTCTCTCACTAGTTTTCAACTTGTCTTCAGTCACATTGCAAGTACTGACCTTTTAATTTTTTATTTTTTTTTTCTATTCATTCTGTTCAGTCATCTAATACAATGACTAATCTGTGCCTTAAAGTCAAAGAAAGTAAATGAACTAAATGGTGAGCTGCTTCTCCTCCTATGATCTCTGATCTCTCCTATGATCTATGATCACTGTCCTCTCTATCCTTCAGGCTTACCACTGTAGACTTCCTTGGCATTCTGCAGTTCAGTTCTTACTCCTTCCTCAAGATTAAATGCCGTTTTCGACTGTTCCATGTTGTGCTGATAGATACAATCCTGTCTGTCTTCTATGACAGGTTGATAAGATGGGACGTGCGCTTTTATGGTGGAAGTCCATGTAAAGCAAAAAGAGAAGAGAAACTGAGGGTCTTTTGATACAATAGTAATGAAAAGCACTAGTAATACTCCTGATTTCGGGGAAAATCACCTTCCAAAAAAAGAGACACAGTCACTGCTAGAAGGAAAATATATAATTATATCTGAAGCTGCAGATCAGGTTTGCTTATTTTCAGCTGAATGAGCAGCTCAGAGCAGACTGCCGTCTCTTTCTGCTTCAGCCTAGCACCTCTCTTCTAACTATTGCTTATTTGGCTTTGGAAGGCCCTTTCTTCAAGTCATGAGGTCCAAAATCTTGTAGAACCTGACATTCAGAGTTAATTCCCAATCCTTTAAATGCTTTTATCTTTTCACAGAGTTATAAGTATATATATGTGTATGCACATACACAGGTAATTATCTGTACTTTATGTACATGTTTACATGCAAATACGTACCTACAGCTTTCAGATGTTCATACTAAAAAAAAATAAAAAATATAATGTGCTGCTTTGGGGATTGGAAAGTTTCTTTGCATATATTCTACTGCCTCTTTATGAAGCAGAGTCTGAGCCTTTCTGTAGGACTTCTTGCATTTACAATCTCATCTGAAAAAAAATCTGATACTAAATTTTGAATTCATGGTATTAGAATGTTTTAAGAGATTTTTGGAGTTAAATATAAGGCATAAATATGCTTTATAAAGACTCATGTTCTGTAAAAACTATGTTTATCTTGTGCAGTAATCAGGATTTTAGCCAGCTGGACTGCAACATAATTAAGAAAAGATATTTCTAGTGTGGGCTTGAACAAATTGCTAACTTTCTCTATGCGCCGGCTTCTGATGGATCTTCCTGTGTACTTTTCAGAAGTAGGGACTCAGTCAAGTCACAGAAGACTTAATGAAGGATGTTTTGACATGGCATTAAAAATAATCTGTATATTGAATTAGTATCCTTTTATTCCTTTTATTTTCTAATGATCTGAATCAAAACCTACCTTACTTTTGCAAATTTTTTTTATTATATCAATTTATGTTCTGTTTTAGAATGGAGTGGGGGAAGAATGAAATGACAACAAACCAGCATTAAAGGTTAAAAGTTTTACAGGATAGGAGGACATGGTTTTTGCATTTCGTTAGATTTAACTAGCTTCTTTTATAAAATATACTAGGAGGAACTGTAAGAAAAAGTATCTAGCATATTGTATCATATTTATAAAGATGAATATATAAATCAGATTTCTGATAATGAAGCATAGTTATTGTAATTGCCCACAACAGAATTAAGGTTAACTGTTAAGGAATTAGGGTTAACTGTTAAGTAAAATGGATACAAATGTTTGGACCATCATTTCGAAAAATCCACATAACTTTCCACCTGCATGATGGGAAAGTCATTTACTGCAGCAGAATATTGAAAATACAATGCAAACCAAGCTGATTCACATGAATATTCATAAGCACACGTGCCTACATCAACACATTGTCACACTGTACATCAGAGAACAAGGAAGAACCCTGAAACAGTACTTTGGAGGCACTGTGCCAGAGCTCTTCCATGTGCTTTATACACATGTATATTGGTTGTAAATATCCTATGGCTTACTTTGCTTATTCTTGCTGGCAAACACAGGGCTTAAGTGAAATGATCCACAACAATCTTTGGATGTCTCTTATGCTTGCTTTTCAAGGTTTATACAGTATCTTATTTTTCATCCCTAATCTCATTACCTTGCATTCTCTACAGGGAGCTGCACAAGACTCCTATCTGCCAGTAAGACAAATCCACTTGGCTGATTTTGATTGTAGCATCTCTTCCAGTGTTTTGTGTGCATATGTGTCACCAAGAAAAATACTGGCACAGGGTAAACTTTGAAATACCTTCTCAATTGGTATCTGAGGTTACTGCCATAAATTTTTCCTATTGCAGCATCTTCTTACAAACATGCCTTTTTGTAGCATTCCTAATATGAGTTTTCCTCTTCTCATGTCCAGTCCCATAGGGTGTGTCTTGGCAGATTTACCAGCGGTGGCTTCTCTCCTTCCCACCCATTGCTGGGAAGGAGAAAATGGCATGGTGGAAGGATTTTCAAAACTTTTTTTCTAACAAGTCAGCTGGCTAAACAAGCATCACAGAGAGCTCAACTGTTCTCCACATGAATTATGAAAAACAATCAATATGAAACTTGAAATATTTTTTCCAGTGTACTCTATAACCCCTGTGATTATGAAACTCAAACTAAGGCTTTAGTATCTTTTGGAGACTAAGGGGTGGAGGCTAACTAATGTTAGTATAAAGTGTGTGGAGCGTTAGGTCTAGGAGATGTTACTCTAGACATGGGTCCTGGTTTCAGAGTCTCTGACTGGAGCTGAAGATACCCACAGCACAATGGGTCTCAGAGCAGTATTTATCCTGGAAGAAACCTGAGGAGAAGAATGAAGCTTATGTGTGAACGTTAAATGCTATTTGAAAACAAAGCATGATTTTGTGTAGCTCCTTGCTGAGAAATGTACCAGAGGTAATTGTAGGTGAAGGAGTGCCTGGTGATGCGGGACCCGCTGACAAAGAGATCCAGGGGCTTTGGGTTTGTCACGTTCATGGACCAGGCTGGCATCGTCAAGGCCCAATCCAGACATGAACTGGACTCCAAGACGATTGACCCGAAGGTAGCGTTCCCCTGCCAAGCACAGCCCAAGATGGTGACCCGAACGAAGAAGATATTTGTGGGTGGTCTGTCAGTGAATACTACTGTGGAGGATGTGAAACAGTATTTCGAGCAGTTTGGGAAGGTGGATGATGCGATGCTGATAAAGAGGGAAGAGACAGTGTTAAATCCTCTTTTGGCCTTTCCTAGGGACATGGTCTCCAAAAGCTATTAAAAGAGGGAATGTGTGCAGAGGAAAAGGCTGCAGAGAAATTATTTCTGCAGCACACCGTCCCAATGGAGAAATATGCTAAGCATGTCTCAATGTTTTTATATACAAAGGTTTAATAGTTCAAATGAAAAGTTTTGTTACTGAGAAATGAGTTTGATTTGTTAATAAAAAGGAAGCTTCTAATTTAGTTGGTTTTTTTTTTTTATTAGTTCAAAGAGCTGAAGTTAAGCTTTTACTTCTACCTCCTTTACTTCCTTGTTTTCTCTCCCTTCCCTTTTTCATTGCTGATCTTTGTAATTTTCTTTGAGGTGAAATAGTTTAAAAAGAAAATCAGTCTCTCCATTTGGAGAGAAATAGAGAAGCAGGAAGAAAAGACTTGATCATTTTTTCTCACTTCAAAACAGATTTCCAGATTTCCATTTTTTAAAATAAAAATGGGGAAAAGAGGCAGGCTTTCTTTTTTGGGCCCCCCCCCCCCCCCCCCCCCCTTTTTTGTTTTCCTCCTATCCCTCCATATATTTTACTTTCTCTGTAATGCATGTGATCAGGCTAGGAGTGTGCTGTATAGCCTGCTAACAGCGGTGGACTCATACCCCTTTTATCAGATAGTGTGGATTCAATCTTCTGCCACCAGAGTCTGGAGATTTATCAGCATCATTTTAACATTCTGGCTTGATCAGGTGATGCTGATAGGTTCCTGTTGCTGCTCTGCATTATTGTTCATGTCTTGCAATTTGTGCTATTCATACAAATTGTTCCAAATGATGGTATTCAAAGCCAAATTTAAGCATACCATTAAATGATGGGAACATAGCACATAACAAGCTACTATGAAATCCAGGAAGTATTCGGTCATATGATCACCTCTGGCTCAGAAATGAATAGTAAATGCAGTTCTACTGAGCTAAATGTTGAATAATTAGCTCAAAAACAATGGTGAAAGAAAGCTGATCTGATGGAAGTGTGGCAGCACAGTGAGGAATAAATGTAGGAGTTGTTAAAGGCATGTCTTCTAAAACTTTGGAGCCACAATTTAGGCTTTCTGCAAAAGTGATAGCTTAGGCAAAAGAAATACGCAGCCAGAGGAGAGCAAGTCACAGAACAGAAAATGTGTTTACTTGGACTTCTGCAGTGGTAAACTGAGACAATTTCCCTTCAGAGATTGGAAAAATTACTGAACTGTGAGGCATAGGTTAATCTAATATTTTACCTTGCAAATTTTTTCTTAGTCAATAGGGAGAAGGCAGCTGTCAGTCAGATTAATGAAGAGTTGTAACACCTTTCTCTGGAAGGAGAGTGGAATCATCATTAATTGTGGGCTAAGTGGGTCTCAGGGCAGCTCATAATCCTCCAATTAGTACCACCTATGTATACCCATTGGCATGGAAGAGATTGGGTCGCTGCTCAGTCATTCCACCTTTGCACCCAGCCCGATTTAGGTGTAACTCTGGTTATGCCCTTTCCCAGCCAAGTTGTATGGACAGCACCTGCATGTTTCCCATCTTTGGTGCTTGACTTCACCCTTGTGGGAACTTTCTTTTTCTGCCACCCACAGCCTCCCAGTTCCCTCCCAACACCAAAAACCAGCAGCATGGATTCAGGTGGGGAATTGCTTCTGGATCTGAGACGTGAATCACAGCTTTCCCTTTCAACATGCAGAAAACTTCCCTTAGGGCATGGACTAATCTCTCACTGGTTGTATGGAAGGCTGGAGAGTTCAGGGAAAAGGGTAATGAACTTCTCAACCAAATAACAAGGAAAAAAATGTATTTAAGGCAGATATTTGTGTTGAAATGCCTTAATTTATGCATCTGATTCAGCCTCATCAAAATTATTTGGACACAGTGTACCTCATGATACTTTGTTCTCTGAATATGGGTTACAGTTCTCTCCCAGTTTTTTAAAAAATATTTTGTTCTTAAGAGACCTTTTTTTTTACCCCTTACCAACAAACTTTTTAATATTTGGTTAAAATCAATATTTCTGTGAAAGTCATTTGGCCAGTTTTAGATACTTGCATTACAGCTTTCTTCAGTGAAGCATTTTCAGTTAGAGAAAGTCTTTTTAGTTGTGGTGAAAGTCACATGCAAATACAAACAAATGTGCTCTGGTCTGCTGAACGCTCTATAGGTAAGATAACTCAGCAGATGCAAAACATTAACACATCAACACTTGACATTCATTTGTTTTCTGGTACCTGCACAGAGAACCTGCTTGCAGAATCATATTGAGTGTACTGATTCTCAGTTTCCTATTTGATCTCAAGAACACAGCAGTGGACAAGGAAAATGAAGATTGGAAATCATAGCACAAGGAGATGATGAGGCACTCTATATTGGAAATGGTAGTAGGGAAGGCAGAAGCAAAGAATGGACATAGTTTGGCAAAAGAAAAGCAATATAAAATGTCTTTGCAATGTTTGTGTCCTTCCTTGTATTCCAATCCTATGTATGGCTCAGAGTTCTGTAAAACCACATTTGTTCTACAGTGTGACTAATGTTACTTCAGCACTTGCTTTTTCTGAGAAACATGTGTGTCTCCATTCAGTTAGAAGCTTCAGTATATCTTAGGTAACATGTTCTTGGTGAGGGTTATACAGACAACAGCAGAGTAGCTCTCGGTTTGTCAGCCCCAATGTGCTCTGTAAGCAATTTCTTTAGTAGATTCAAATTGAGAAAAACATAGCTCCACATTAGTGAACCTTTCCTTCTCTTTCACTGCAGTCTCTTGCTTGGCTTGTAAGTGAATGAACTGCAAGCAAAAATTCTGTCCACCTCAAATATAATTTGTTCTGCATGGTGCTGAACAAATAATTTACTGAGCTAACTATTTTGAGTACAGTATGTCTAAGCACTAGGTCAGATATCCTTGGCTGCTTGATGGGTGACAGAGAAAGCTAAATGAACTTTTTTCTATCAGCTTTTATGCTGGGATTAAACTAGAGGGAGTGAAACTGTTAGACCTTCTACATCTGTGTAGTCTCTTGTGTGAGCCAAGATGCAGAGAAAATGTCAGTATTTGGAAAAGAATTTATTCAGTCAGTCTTCTGGTGACTTTATTTTAAGCCTTATTTTTTTTTTTTTTTCCCCTTGGGTCTCCAATATACTTAACACTGTTCTCTGCATGTGGGGTTGCACACAGTTATTGACTATTGTTTTTTAAATGCGTGGAAACTTCTGACGTTATTGGATGAGTTATATTTATCAGTGCAGGAGCAGTGCTTGTGTCAGTGGTGCTGTGTACTCTAAAATGCATGGCACACAAAAATTATTGATCCTTTCAAGAAGCCCAAATGATTTTTAGCTTTGCCTCAGGCTCTATTAGCAATGTGGAAAATTGAAAAGGGCTCTCAAGAAAAAACTAGCGTAAGATTGAAACTGCAACCAAAGAGCTGTCAAGTGGAGAAGTACTTATGAATTATAATGAGTATGATCTAAAAATGACATTATCCTTTAGGAGTTTGTTTAAATGTTCTATCATACGACTCACAAAGGTCCCTTAGAACAAGGCAAACCAAAATAAAAGCAGTTTTAGGAAACGTATTTAGAGGTGGTGTACATTAAATACAGAATGATGTGCAGCAGGGACACAGTTGGGAAAGTGCCAAATTATGTGGCTGGCACAGAGATCCAAAGTACCTCCAGCAGAAATTCTTATATGGTTGCAAAAAGATTTCTTTTTTTCACCTGTCATACATTTTTATGTATGTTGGATGCTCCCTCCAAAACATCACAAGACTTCTCACATTATGCTCCTTTATATATCTATGTCCGTGTAGACATTTAACCCTGATTCATATTTTTTATGGAAGGAGAGACCATTTCTAACCCTGTCTGTCTGAGTATTGACTTGTGCTGCATGCCATTGGGATGAAAAGAAACATTAATTTCTGAAAGTTTCTCAAACACATTACACAGCCCAGCACATTAAGGGATATATTAGCATT
The DNA here is from genome assembly GCA_002631895.1 of Agapornis roseicollis. NCBI lineage: Eukaryota > Metazoa > Chordata > Aves > Psittaciformes > Psittacidae > Agapornis > Agapornis roseicollis. Next base: position 12,634 of record NDXB01006648.1, on the reverse strand, counting down.
CACTGAATATTATGAATGAAAATACCATACCTGTGGACTCTGACTGGAGTAACTGGAGTAGAGGGCCACAGCTGGTCCATAGCTCACTGCTTCCAGGAACTGGCCACAAATACCACTCAGCAGTATTTCAGGTGGAGGGATTTTTTTTTTTTCAGCTTGTAGATTTTTTTTTTCCATCCATCCAGCTTTCTTTTACTTCCCTGCCCCCAACCCCCCACCCCAATTCCCCCAAAACCAACCCTGCAAAAGCTAACCCAACCTTAAGTCCTCTCAGAAACAGAAAGCAGATTTTTGTTTACCTTGCTACCTAAAAGGAATGCATTCACCTTTGACAGAGCAAATAGTGAGGCTTTTTTAAATTGCTCCCATTTTGACAGAGTGGTTGAGAAATGCAGTGGATAGCAGGTTCAAAAGCATTTCTAGGATCAGAAGAATGATTCCATCAGAACTGTACTCTGGTGTTACTAATACAACTTTCTGGATATCTTCCAGGTTATATTTGTTTAGGTTTCCTGCCAAAGGAAACTATTTGGTCTTGGTCAGCCCTATGGAGACTGGGTGAATGCAGAAAGGTACCTCAGGTTTTTCTCAACTTCCGTGTATTTCAGAATATGTATACAAGAAAATCCCTGGCAATGAGTTATGTGAAGCAAGAGGAGTCTAGCCCTTCCCAGATTAAAAATCAGTATATGAGTAGCCAGTTAGAAAAGTCTTATCTTAACTTGAAAGTTATCATGCAATCCACTGAGGAAAAATAAATTCAGGAGCAGCCTTTACTAACACCTCTCTGAATACATCTCTAATACTGATCCAGCTTTCTATTAGACACAGTTTAGTATTTCCTGGTGGTGCTTCCTCCCCTCAAACAAATGGACACTTCATTCATGATTAATATATGAATTCATGAAGCACCCATATTTTGACAGCTATAAACTGAGTTAATTGAAATGTGATTGACAGAATCTTGACCAGAGAGATAATGTTACTAATTAAACTGTGTTGCATTAGAAATACTGCAAATCAGCTTCATTTTACATCAAGTATCCCAGTCAAAGTGTCTGGCAGTGACTGATTAGAGCTGAGATTCTTGTGCAGTCTTTGTTAGCTTTGCTTTTACATAGAAGATGGATGGGGTCTGATCATGGGTGCTTTCCTGGAAGGGAGATGTGGGAGGGGTTTGGTGTTAGGCTTTTCCCTGTGCAAGGTTGCCTAATTTGGTACTTCTGGGGAAGCAGCAGGTGTACTGAGCAGGGCTGTAGAAGCCTTGTGCTTCTGTTGCCAGGCACCCTTCCTTGCCTTTCTTGTTTCTTGGGGGTACTGAACCTTGTGTGTCTTTCTACACATACAAACAGAGCAGCCTCATGGTGCTTTATGTGTCCACAATGTTGTTATGAAAATAAATATTAGGTCTGAATTCTAGAAACACATACCCTGTTAGTTAGGAAGAGCATGAATTGCTTCCTTTTCTGCTATGTTTGAACAGGGTCTTCAAGAACAGACTTTCTGTTTGCATCTTGTTAGAGTATGACTAACAGTATTCTCTTTGACAAGGTATAATGCTGAAGAAATGTGGCTGAAAACTGGCATTTATCTAATTACCAAAACTTAGATCCCTTTTTGTTTAAGGGACATGTTTACATGTCTGAGATTATGTGAATGCAGTTTGTGTGGTTTTGTGGGTTTTTTGTTTTGTTTTTTTAACTTTTAATTAAAATGTAAACAATTTATTTAAAGTTAAACTAAGTAAATGTAGCTTTAAACTAAAGGCAGGGTTTCCACAGAATTGATTACAGTTGCATTCAACACTGTCCCACATGACATCCTTGTCTCTACATTGGAGAGACATCAATTTGATAGGTGGACCACTTGGTGGGTAAAGAACTGGCTGGATGGCCGCATGCAAAGAGTTGTGATCAATGGCTCGGTGTCTGACTAGAGGCTAGTGACAAGTGGTGTCCCTCAGGGTTTGGTGTTGGGACTGGTCCTGTTTAACATCTTTGTTGCTGACATGGACAGTGGGATTGAGTGTGCCCTCAGCAAGTTTGCCGATGACACCCAGCTGTGTGGTTCAGTGGATACGCTGGAGGGAAGGAATGCCATCCAGAGGGACCTTGACACACTTGTGAGGTGGGCTGATGCCAGCCTCATGAAGTTTAACCATGACAAGTGCAAGGACCTACACCTGGGTCGGAGCAATGCCAGGCACAGCTACAGGTTGGGCAGAGAAGAGATTGAGAGCAGCCCTGTGGAGAAGGACTTGGGGGTGGTGGTCGATGAGAAAATGAACATAAGCCTGCAGTATGCGCTTGCAGCCCAGAAAGCCAACGGTATCCTGGGCTGCATCAAAAGGAGCGTGACCAGCAGGTCAAAGGAGATGATCCTGCCCCTCTTCTCTGCTCTCGTGAGACCTCACTTGGAGTATTGTGTGCAGTTCTGGTGTCCTCAACATAAAAAGGACATGGAGCTGTTGGAACAAGTCCAGAGGAGGGCCATGAGGATGATCAGGGCATGGAGCATCTCCCATACAGAGACAGGCTGGGAAAGTTGGGACTGTTTAGCCTGGAGAAGAGAAGGCTGTGTGGAGGCCTACAGGGATGCTGGGGAGGGACTCTTCCTTAGGGACTGTAGTGATAGGACAAGGGGTAATGGGTTCAAACTTAAACAGGAGAGGTTTAGATTGGATCTAAGGAAGAAATTCTTTCCTGTTAGGGTGGTGAGGCACTGGAATGGGTTGGCCAGGGAGGTTGTGAATGCTCCATCCCAGGCAGTGTTTAAGGCTGGGTTGGAAAAAACCTTGTGTGGCATGGTTTAGTGTGAGGTGTCCCTGCTTATGGCAGGAGGGTTGGAACTTGATGATCTTAAGGTCTTTTCCAACCCTAACTATTCTATGATTCTGTGATTGAAGGAAACCTTTAATTGAGCTAAGAATCACTTTTTAAATACTGCCTGCCTTCAGCACCCTGTTTTCTCTCTCACATTACTCTTCATCCCCTGATACTGACAAGTGCCATTGTTCTAAAATACATTGTCTCCTTTTTGGAGGATAACAGGACACCAATCTCCCATTCAGAAAGCTTAAAAAAGCACCCTCTTTAACATTAATAGAGTCATAGAATAGTTTTGATTCAAAGGGAGCCTGAAGGTAATGTACTTCCAACCCCCCTGCCATGGGCAGGGACATCTTCCACATAAGCAGGTTGCTCAAAGCCACATCCAACCTGGCCTTGAGCACTTCCAGGGATGGATAGCTACAGCTTCTCTGGGCAAAGCTGTTCCAGTGCCTCACCACCCTTGTAGGGAATAATTTCTTTTTTAGATCTATTCTAAATCTGCTGTTACTTGGTTTAAAGTAATTATCCTTTATTCCATCCCTACATGCCCTCCTAAAACGTCCCTTTCCCAGTTTCTTGTAGACACTCTTTAGGTACTGGAAGGTTGCTCTAAAATCTCTATGGAGCCTTCTCTTCTCCAGGCTGAGCAACCTCAACTCTCAACCTGTGTTCATAGGAGAGGTGCTTCAGCCTTTACGATCATCTTTGTGGGCCTCCTCTAGACTTGCTCCAGTGGATTCCTAAACTAAGGGGAAAATGGGTTTTTACAACCTGGCCAGGTTGTATCTTACTGCTTGGGAAACCTTTATCAGGGTAAGTTAATAGTATAAGTACATTCCTGAAACTTTTCCCCAGTAGAAATTTTTTTTTTCTGATTAAAACCTGTGGCTTTGTTTGTTTGTTTGCTTTGGTATTTTTTCTTTTTTCTCTTACAACACAGGCTTGCTGCTTAGAAATAATTTTGAAACAGCTGCCAGTAGTTGTATCATTTCATCTTTCATATTTAGGGCATTTTAAATCATGTTCATTGTTACGACATTGCTAAATCCTACTGCATTGCCTAAAAACAATGAACTTCAAATCTTGAAGAAACAATATGAATGATTTTTCTTACGATTTGTAAAGCATGACTTGACAGCAGTGTTGAAGGCTACTTCTTGTCCTGACTCTGCACTTTGGAGGAGGAAAAAAAAGAGACTGATTCTTCACTGTAGTACAGCTGAACCAGCTGGAGCAAAGGGTAGGAGAGAGACAAGTAGGTGGAGAACGTGCCAGGGGAGCATGATCATACATCTTTAGCATTGCAGTCCACTAGAAGAGCAGTTGTCAGACATGCAGCCGTGCCCTAATGGGAATACAGGCTTTTTTTAGAGATCTAGAGAAGAGAGTGGAAAAATATGTTTGTAAGACAGAGGTCAATCCAGCAGGTAACTAAAACTTTAGCAACAAGAGACCTAAGGAATTAACCTGTTTAAGACACTGTGGAAACATGGGGAGATTTGTTAGCCACAATTTCCAAGGTTTCTTTACTTTAAGCAGTTCTTTGTTCTAATTTATCTGAAACAAAAAGTTTTTCAGGTGGAAAGCTGGCTTAGGAGTGTGGAGGTACTTCAGGAAGAAGAGGCAGGCACACTGCCAGGTCCACCTCTGGTCTCACCATGGTCGGGTGCTGTCAGAATAACTTTACCAAGGCTGTGCATGGAGACTTTGACCTTGCATGGATTTAAAAATATCATGAGCCAATATCTTTGCACGTTTACCATAATACTCTTTTGAATTCCTGTGTGTTCCATCCTACTACTATATCTTTTCAGTGATCAGAATTAAAATTCTGAAGATGGGCTCCGCCCCTATCTATTGAGACTGACACAGAGGTGCTAGAAATGCAGATGAAGGCCTAAGGGTGGGCGGGTCTGGCACAGCTGATGGCTGTCACAGGGCTCCCTGGCAATTTCCTTGTGGGAAAGCTCATGCCTCACAAAAATCAGCATCAAGCTTGCCCCAGGGAAACCTTTGTCAGCTTGTCTTCTCTGCCAAGGTGATGTTTGTTCTTTCTAGCTGCAGAAATTATTTCAAGATAAACCTTCTTTTTAAGCAGCTTTGTCACTAATGGGTGTTGAGCACCCATACACCAAGGAATTACTGGAGAAGAACAAAGGGGTTTCTCTTGTCAGAATATATAATGACTTTTATTTTCAGCTGCAATCCCATGTCTTTACATCTGTTCATTTCTACATTTTCATTCACACACATCCTTTGGTATTAATGTAACCAGCATGATATGAATATTCATAATAATATGAACAAATGTGGTCAGAGGTACTGTACATGATTTTCCTCAGTATTAGAAAAAATTGAAGAACTATCAGAATTAAAGAGTTTCAGGTCAAATTTTGGGATTAGGTAGGAGATAGAGGTTTTGCATGTGTTGTGATTGAGTGAAATTTACCATACGAAGTGTATGGGAGAAAACATTGGGTTTTTAAGATTTCACAGGCCATGCTGTAAGACAAGTCTTTTACTTCAATGACTGATCTTTCCAGTGGCTTTCTTTCAAGGTCTAGAGAACAGAATTTCTTGATTCTGTACCTGATGTTCCCTGTTGCATTGCAGTTAAGTTTGATAGACATTAATTCACACAAAATTCTGCATATTTCCAATGTGAATTACAGGTTCTGCCCCAACATGAATTTCTAACATGGGGAAAAGTTCTCATTAATAGAAAACCCAGCATGTTTATAGCCTTGCTCTTAGCCTTTGCTTTTGCAGCTATACGACAAAAGTTGTCTTTAAGAATAAATAAATAGAATGCATGGCAAGGAGATACTTAATGCATAGTTTTACCATAATGAGATTTAAAATCTTTGATCCAGTAGTCTTAAAACATAAAGGGGGAAAAAGGAGGACACTGAGGATAATGGATACCATGCTTTGACACAGCTGTTCTTGGGACTATTTTCTCCTATTTTCTCAACATTTTGCATTTCAAAATACTATGGAAAAATGAAGGGGAGGGGAAATTTTCACACTAAATTTTTGCTAATTTGTAAAGGCCAAAGCCTAACTAATGTACATTTCTCACTACAGTGCCTCAGCAAGTTCATGGGGCTGTTCATTTGAAAGGCTCATTAGGGACCTAATCCATCTCTCATGATGCTGCTGTAATGGAAGCAAGAATTACAAGGACAATGAGATTTTCTTCATTTAGGGGAAAGAGGTGCAGAGCTATTAAAACTCTCACAATCCTAATTAAGTTGTGAGAAAAATGAGTAGAATCTTCATGGCATTTACATTAATTGCACTTCGGCTGGTTTCATTAATGCAATAGTAGTTTTAGAACAATATACAGGAAGCTTCCCTTAGATGGAAGGCTACTCCATTATATTTTTTCATTTATTAGCTGGTTACCCATAAAATAAATCCTATAATGATGGCAGATAGACAAAGGTTGACTTTAGGCAAGTTCACCAATATTCTGCACAATACAGAACTTGAGTTGAATTTCCCCCTCTTTTTTGTGTGTGGGGAACAAAAAAAATAAACCTTCTCAAGTGAAATAATGAGACACACAGCAGGAAAAAAACATATATTCAGTATGGTGTTTGTGCATATAGCCCCAAAACAGGTAAGTTATGTTCTTCCTTACTTCCAAACTGTAATACAACAGTACCACGTTTCATGAGAATCTAAGATTCCTGCTTGAATGTGTCAAGTTTTGCTTCAGTTCCTCTATTTGGGGTCTTTGTATGTCTGCCAGTAAGGGCTTTTCAAGAATCTATCTGTGTTCCTCTGGACAAATGGGAGTGATTTATGAAGGAAGCTTTAAAATGTTAAATACATATTTCATATATTACAGGTGGGTGTGAGCTGTCTCTTGATGGAGGTGGGAAGCATACTTAGTCTTTATTGCCTATTTGACATATTCACATTACCACACAGATACTAACCAATCACTTTCATAACTCTAAGGTAAATTAATAAATGTTGTTAATCCCATTTTTATTCAGGAGGAAATGAATGAATTGCCTTGACCCTTGTGAAGAAAAGGAGGCAGAGCCAGGAACGGAATCTCAGTTACTACTCAGACATAGCCTCCTCTAATTTTTTTCAGTTCATCATTACCATTTAATGCACTGAACAGACTTTCATAGCGTAAACAGCTGTGCCAGCTGGAGACATCAGCACCTTTCTTCTTTTATGAGACCGTATGCTGGATGCTGCCTTTCTCTCAATTGGTTAGCTGGAGGGATTTTGCCACAGTGGTACAACCTGTCTGGGCTTGCTGAGCTGCTCAGAGCAGGACTAGCTCACTTGTGAAGCTGACAACAGGGTAGGCGTTATGTTCTTTTTGCCCAGTATGGGAGAGGAAATGTCCAGCTTTTGATACATGAATGATTGTCTCCTGCTCATATGTGTTAAAAATACATAAAGATCATATACAAGAAAAAAAGCATAATTACCGCACTGACCATTGGATTCACTGGATTATTTAACTCTGAGAGGTAATGGGAGTACTCAAATTATCCTGATTGACCTGCTCTGAAACACAGCCCTAGTACATCTGCACAAGAGATTCCCATCCAATGAACAGGTCCTAATATGTTTTACTGTAGGCAAGCAATATATATGACCCTACTTTGGTGAATGTTTGACTTAGTTTTGAGGAATGCTCACATTCAAATTGTTGGGTGATAAGTGTAATTATTTTCTAATGAGTTCTTCAACTGTAATTAACAAACCTATTAACAGATACTGAAAAAGCGGCAAATCACTGAGCATCTCTTAATTTCTCTTCCTGGGTTTGTAGTGACTGAATCTCCCCATTTGTTTCACAAGGAACTTGTATTAATGACTGTATTAATGTGAGTTACTGTTACTGTCTGTAGGAAGAGCAGATAGTATATTTTTAATACAGACTTGTAACACTTCAGTAGAGGAAAGATGGAAAGATTAACTCCTGCTTCAGTTATGTCCATCTTCAGTTTCAGAGGAAGCTCGCTCACTTGCTGTCCTGGGTTCAGCAATAGCAGTCAACTTTTCTCCTTCTTAGTAGCTGGTGCAGCTGTGTTTTGACTCAACCTGAGAACAAAACTGATAATAGGAATGTTTTTAGTTACTGCTCAAATGTTTTATTCTGACCAAGGACTTTGTGAGTCTCATGCTCTGTCAGGGAGGAGGGGAGGCCGGGAGGAAGCAGGGACAGGACACCTGACCCAAACTGACCAAAGAGGTATTCCATACCATAGCATGTCATGCCCAGGATGTAACTGAGAGTTACCTGGAAGGGCTAGTGCTCTCTGGGGGTCAGTTGTAAGTATTCGGTCGGCACTTGGTTGGGTTGGGGTGTTGTGAGTTATCTGTTGGTGGTTGGTGAGATGCTGTATTCTTTTCCCTTGTTATTTCCTTTATCATTATTATTGGTGGTAGCAGTAGTGATTTGTGTTATACCTTAGTTACTAAACTGTTCTTATCTCAACCTGTGGGAGTTGCACTCTTTTGATTCTCCTCCCCATCCCTCTNTATTTCCTTTATCATTATTATTATTGGTGGTAGCAGCAGTGATTTGTGTTATACCTTAGTTACTAAACTGTTCTTATCTCAACCTGTGGGAGTTGCACTCTTTTGATTCTCCTCCCCATCCCTCTGGAAGCAGTGGAGGGAAAGGGGGGTTGAGTGAGTGAATGAGCTGCATGGCTGGGTTTAAACCACGATGTTTGGAAAGTTGTGATGATCTTTAGCTTGTAATTTTGCAAATGCAGCTACTCTTTACTATCTTCACACTGAAGACAAGTAGTCTCATCTGATACTGTTAAACTTTTGAGTGGCTTTCTTGATAGTTTGTGTACATAGCAATTTTATTGTAAAATCACTGTGAAAATACACTGTACATTAACTACATGCTCAGATAACAGTGGGGTAGGATCTAGTCAGCTAGCATTTAGAGAAGTATCTCCTTAGTTTGGTTATATGTTTACTGATATGGAAGGTCTGTGAGGGGTCTTACCACCTTTTACTAATATCTCATGGGTTTTGCTTTTGTAGTACCACCTAGGGCAAGGAGAATCATCAAATAATGCCAAACATCAATTCTGTTATTCAGGTCTTTTCTGTCTGTAACTACCTTTCCTTGATTATTTTAATGTTGTCGAATAGGTGTCTGAAGCAGCTATAATTATGTCTTGAATTGACAACAGATTGTTCACTGAAGAGCTTCATGAAAGATGTCCCAAGTCCCTTCATTTATACTGCTCTAACTGCAAATAGACAAACGAATTCTAGGGCTTCTGTACTTGCTTTTGGATTCCAGTTGCAGACATGTAACTTCAGATACACTTTAAAAGAGCACAGCACTCTTTGCTTTCTTCCCGTTTTTTCTTAGATGCCTCTTTGCACTCCTCTGCAGCTCATATAATTTTCTGATCTAAATATGGCAAAAGGCAACAAGTTGATGCTGCCAATCCTATTAATAAGGAAATAAAATGATCAGAAAATTGGAGTAAAGATCTTAGGAAATACATATCTTATTTTCACTCACATAATTGTATCTTAGATGCTTAGCTTTTTTTAAGACCCCAAAAGTCTTGCTTCCTACTGCCTAGTTTTGGGCTGGTTCATCTCATGAGGGAGGCTGTGCTGTTGGGATGTCCAAACACACCCAGAGCCTACAAGAATGCTGGAGGGGGACTTGTCCTATCACTACAGCTCCTAATGAAAAGGGATAACGGGTTTAAACTTAAACAGGGGAAGTTTAGATTGGATATAAGGAAGAAGTTCTTTACTGCGAGGGTGATGAGGCACTGGAATGGGTTGCCGAAAGAAGTGGTAAATGCTCCATCCCTGGCAGTGTTCAAGGCCAGGTTGGACAGAGTCTTGGGTGACATGGTCTATTGCATGGTGTCCCTGTCCGTGGTAGGGGGTTGGAGCTAGGTGATCTTAGGTCCTTTGCAACCCAAACCATTCTATGATTTTATGACACCCATGGCCTGAGCAATCCAGGGGAAGATTCTGTTTCAAAGTCATTCTCAGTTTTGACCTGTGTTTCCTGTTATGCTGGCATCTCGTAATTACTAAATACTAAGAATCAGTCCACGGCTTTTTGGGTCGCACTCATTTCAGGCAATTATAAGTAAGTGTAATTTTGAGATGGACAAAGGAGTGGCAGCAAGTGCCTCTGGTGTGGAAGTTCCCTGTCTTCCCTAATCTCATTTCTTCTTTCCTGAACAGAGTTATTCAAACTGCTTGGTAAGGATTAAATTTATCCTTTTGATATTTTCATGTCCTGCAGCAGCATAATGAAGATGATATAGCTATATTCATGGTTTCTTCAGTGGAAAATCCACCATGATCTTGAACAGTATGTTATGTGTGGGTTGACTTCATTCAGGGAATTTAAATTGGATCCATTTCACATAACTGCATATGGCAAATAATTCAATGTAAAATAAACATCTTGTCCATGTAAATACCACTCATTTCAACTGACTCTTATTTTCATGTTTCTTTAGAGTACTTAGAGGCTGTCAAGTTGTTATATATCTCCTGCTGTCTTGGAAAAAAAGCAGTGTATTTCTTAGCTTTAATTTCCATTGCACTTTTAGCAGGGAAGAGTCTCTGTATGTTATAGTTGCAGATAAGGACTAGCAATCAAGTGAAAATATGTTCTATGATTCAAATTTATTAATAGATTCCGATTACCTAGCAGTATGCAGAGCTCATTTGAAAAACTAGAAAACTTTGAAGTTTAGTGGGGAGTTATTAACCAGTATTGTTCCTTCTTTAAAACATTAGAGGGAGGAAAAGTACAAAATGCACCCCAGGAAAATAATTGCACAAAGTCTATATGAATAACTGTACATTATGAAAATTATTATGGTGCAACAGTCATCCAGGGCTTATCAGAAAGGAATAGTGCCAAAACTCAAGAACTTGCAATTTCCAAACCAAGCGCAACAGCAAAGTCATCTGAAATTGCCACATCTTCCCATAGACATTTTTCCACTGCTAAACTACTAGTGAATTTTCTTGGTCATCAATACAGGAATTTCCTTTTGAAGTTGCAACTATCCTGCTCCATGAAACAAAACGAACCACAGATGATCCTTGAGCCACATTTGTGCTTTCAGCTGTGCTCATGCACTGTTTCAATAAGGTATTCACTTTTTTTTTTCCCCCAAAGTGTATTTGTTTTTCTCTTAATGGATATAACAGCTGAGAATTAATCTAGCATGGCTACATTGCTTCCATATTTTTGGTGGAAAAGACCTTCTGTGCATTAAGAAATCATATTTTTTTAAGTAAAGTAACTATTAAAAAAAAATTGTCTTCCATATGCTGTTACATCTCTTTACAGTGATTACTGAAGTGAGTGTAAAATAGTTTCATCCCGCTTGCAATCAGACTTGTCAATTAAGATCCTAACAGACATGGTCATTTATAAATTTCAGTGATGTGTATGTTCTACTTACACTCTTATTAAATATGAATCTGTAGAATATTATTTCAGATCAAAGGTGGAGCTTCAGAAAGAAGCAAATCATCAGAAAGTAGATGCAACTTTGTAGCTGTTAGAATTTATAGACAAATCTATGAGTAGAGCTGTCTTTGACCTACCTAGCTTTCATGCACAGTATCAGTTTGGGACTCTAAGTACAGAGGAAAGGAAACAGATCTGGAATAAGGAGATTCATGAAATTCAAAGTTACACAGTGAGGGAGAAATGCTCAGGAAAATTGTTTTCTATGCTATCAAGAAAGTAATTTACAAGAGTTGGAGGCCATATGATAACTTCCATTGTCTCTAGATGATTAGGTACATATTCTGATATATTTAGAAAGCATCTATCACTGTCACCAAGAAGAACATAACGTGTTGTTACACTGAAATATGTCATGTACTGACTTAAGCGGAGCTGAAGGAATAAACTCATGTTTGGAGTATGATCATTTTGCTCTGTAACTAATCAAATATCTTGTTTCACAGCCAAAACAGATCACTGCAGGAATGTGAAAATTTCTTACCCCCATGTACATTAATGCAGATGTGTTTCAAGAGCATTACTTGGACAAGATGGGTTATGGAGCTATAAGAACCAGTAGCTCCGCCTAATAAAGCATATCTGAAGAATATATTTCTACAGAAGTATCTGCTAACTGAGGATGACTTAATTCACATACAGACCTCAGACTACATTGTTGCTTGTATTAGGAAAGGAAGGCAAGCAAAAAAGGAGGGAAAGAATGGAGAATCCTGATCTTTATCAGGAATAAGTGCAAATGAAAGAAAAATGAAGTTCTAGCTTTAAAATTTTTAACATCTGGCCAACAGCAGTCTCCTTAACAAGCTCTCAGTTGCGGGGAAGATAGCAGGTATTCAATGCTTTAGAAAGCAGAGAGGGATAGGAATGTAGAGATGATAAGGCATGTGAATACAGTTGGAGGCTATCTGAAGCTACAAATGTCTTTTCCCTTTGTCTTCATGGTGTCTATCTCATAAATATCAGATACAGTTTTTGGGACCCAAGCAAACTAAGAAGTACATGTGTGAACATGTACATGTGTCATAGGATTAATTACTATAATTTCTATGTAAGTTTGGTAAAAAGAACATGGAAAAAATTCTTATAGCATGTATATAAAATAAGCTGGGATCAACTGGGCATACAGCAAATGAAATGCATTCAGCATGTACTTGCCATAGCCTGTTGACAATATCACTTAACATCTCAGCCTTTGTGATTCTTTTAATTTTTTTTGTTTGTTTGTTCACCCCCCCCACTTCATCCTTTTTTTTTTTTCCTTTTTTTT